>JXCR01085215.1:74054-116978 GCA_002079205.1 Phalaenopsis hybrid cultivar | reverse complement strand
ATGTGTATAAGAGAGAGATATTAGAAGAACATTATATTTATATATATATATATATATATATATATATATATATATATATATATATAGACACACACACACTAGATAACCTATATATCTTTACTATCTTACCCTTGCATGTAAATTACAAGTATGTCATTCCATGTTCTATATAACCTGATCCAATATAATATCAATGTGTAAGGGAATTAATCCTTTTACAGATATTCTTCTCTGTCTCCTCTCTATAAATCTTTTCAATCATGNAGACCTTAGATTTGGTTTTAAGGAAGTCGAATTGAAGAGTACAAAGAGGAGCCTAAGTCAATCTAATTATTTTATTGCCACAAACCTTGAGATTAACTAATGTTCATATTTTTATTCTCTTAAAAAATTTCAAAATATTTAACCCAACTCATTCTTCTAAAAATTTGAAGATATTTTTACGGAATTAATTTTTTTTTTCCTCAAATTTAGATATTCTCCCATAAAAAATAGCTTAACTATTATATTATGAAGTAAAACTGAACTCATTATTTACTCTAACATTATTGTTTTCGCGTTAGATTGTGATCATTAATGATGATAATTTTTAGTAATTAGAAGAACATAAGAAATAAAGCCGAAAGCAGCCAAACAGAAGCAGGCCGATTGACTGAAAAACCTGCTCAATTAAGCCGAGAGGCAAGAGTAGACCTGGATGCATGCATGAAAGACAAATTACATGGAAATTAACATAAAACGTCACCTCAAGTCAATTAATTATAAAGCTGTTCACAAGTCAACAAACATAGGCCGCTTGATTTTCGGCATAATATAATAGGTATCCCATGCAAAATAGTCTTGGGGATTAGTTGGCTCTCCTTCGAATGAGACATTCTTTGACTTTATTTTTCTTTTTTCCATTTACATATCAAACATCTAAATATTCATATTTACGTGCATATCAGTAAAAATATGTAACATCATATCAAAAATATCACCATCTTTTAATGCATAGATTAAAGACATCCATATGATATAAGTGTAAATATTCAATTTTGGATGTTAGATTATGTAAATAAAAAAAAGAGATAAATGGCATGCATGTAAGTTTCTATCTCTCTTNATGCAAAATAGTCTTGGGGATTAGTTGGCTCTCCTTCGAATGAGACATTCTTTGACTTTATTTTTCTTTTTTTTTTCATTTACATATCGAACATCTAATTATTCATATTTACGTGCATATCAGTAAAAATATGTAACATCATATCAAAAATATCACTATTTTTTAATGTATGGATTAAAGACATCTATATCATATAAGTGTAAATATTCAATTTTGGATGTTAGATATGTAAATAAAAAAAGAGATAAATGGCATGCATGTAAGTTTCTTACTAGCAGACAGTTCTTCAGTCAACACATTGCAAGTTGGATCTGACTAGGTATAGATAGGTTAACTAATTAGCATGAGATTAGGTAACTTGAATGTCGAGTGATGGGAGATGAAAGGTGGTTTACTATTTTTTAGTAGGATTTGTTTGATTGTGAAATGTCACTTTTGATCCTTTTCAAGCATGATAGCTTGTAAAATTAGTTTTCATTGTTTGTTTAATATTAAATTAGAAAAATTAGTTGAATGTGTAGGTTTCANGAAATGTGGTTTACTATTTTTTACTAGGATTTGTTTGATTGTGAAATGTCACTTTTGATCCTTTTCAAGCATGGTAACTTGTAAACTTAGTTTTCATTGTTTATTTAATATTAAATTAGTAAAATTAGTTGAATGTGTAGGTTTCGTTTGGTTTACCTTTCAACTAATCTCATTTAATATATATTGAGCCAAATTTCTTTGCTAAATTGTGCTATATATATATATATATAGAGAGAGAGAGAGAGAGAGAGAGAGAGGAAGTTAAATTAGTATAAATACTTAATATTTAGATGTGTAATAGTTAATACAACATAATTGACACATAACCTTGCTTTTTTTTCCTTAATTCTTCTAATAACTTGAAAATTTTAAATACTTGATTGCGTATAAAAATAAGATTTGTGGCCCCTAGCTGCATGTCAATGGTTGATTTTTTGTTGAAAAAGTGCAAGGAGACTTACCTAATCTGATGGTCATGGATAAAGTTTAACTTTGCATACTTTTCTAACCAAAATGTCTTCATTAGAATATTGCTTTTATGTATAAATNCTGATGGTCATGGATAAAGTTTAATTTTGCATACTTTTCTAACCAAAATGTCTTCATTAGAATATTGCTTTTATGTATAAAAACTTCATAATTTTTATGTATTTGTTTATCTAGAACTAAATTTTAATATTTACTTATATTGTTATATAACATTTTAGGATCATTATCACATCAATATAAATGTATATATTGAATTCAGATTTGTATGTGAATCACATCTAAGGAATAAAGTGTAAACAAAGAGAGAAGAAAAGTATTTTAGAAAGGGATTTGGGATCAAGAAAAATTATATATTACATTTAATTCCCTCTATTTATAATGATTGAACCTTCATGAAAAGACTTATTTAGATCTATCCTGTCTACTTTGTGATGACCTGAATGGTTTTTTGACTATTTGTACAGTATGAAATTGTTTATTTTATTCTATAAAAATTAATATTATTAGTGTTTTTGAGTGGTATTGATAAATGAGCCCATCATTTAAGTTTCATAACTTCCAAACATCATTATTCTTTTCTTAATTATGATTTGGATGCCGAAGAGTAGGAAATTAGACCAAGGAGGGCATGTGGGACAACCGGGAAGATTAGAGGTCATTNTATATAACATTTTAGGATCATTATCACATCAATATAAATGTATATATTGAATTCAGATTTGTATGTGAATCATATCTAAGGAATAAAGTGTAAGCAAAGAGAGAAGAAAAGTATTTTCGAAAGGGATTTGGGATCAAGAAAAATTATATATTACATTTAATTCCCTCTATTTATAATGATTGAACCTTCATGAAAAGACTTATTTAGATCTATCCTGTCTACTTTGTGATGACCTGAATGGTCTTTTGACTGTATGTACAGTATGAAATTGTTTATTTTATTCTATAAAAATTAATGNGAGAGAGAGAGAGAGAGAGAGAGAGAGAGAGAGAGAGAGAGGAAGTTAAATTAGCATAAATACTTAATATTTAGATGTGTAGTAGTTAATACAACATAATTGACACATAACCTTGTTTTTTTTTCCTTAATTCCGCTAATAACTTGAAGATTTTAAATACATGATTGTGTATAAAAATAAGATTTGTGGCCCCTAGCTGCATGTCAATGGTTGATTTTTTGTTGAAAAAGTGCAATGAGACTTACCTAATCTGATGGTCATGGATAAAGTTTAATTTTGCATACTTTTCTAACCAAAATGTCTTCATTAGAATATTGCTTTTTTGTATAAATGCCTCATAATTTTTATGTATTTGTTTATCTAGAACTAAATTTTAATATTTACTTATATTTTTATATAACATTTTAGGATCATTATCACATCAAAATAAATGTATGTATTGAATTCAGATTTGTATGTGAATCACATCTAAGGAATAAAGTGTAAGCAAAGAGAGAAGAAAAGTATTTTCAGAAGGGTTTGGGATAAAAAAAAATTATATATTACATTTAATTCCCTCTATTTATAATGATTGAACCTTCATGAAAAGACTTATTTAAACTTATCCTGTCTACTTTGTGATAACCTGAATGATCTTTTGACTATATGTTCAGTATGAAATTGTTTATTTTATTCTATAAAAATTAATATTATAAGTGTTTTTGAGTGGTATTGATAGCCAAATATTAAGTTTAGGTGTTAATTATATATGTATATATATATATATATATTATATAAATGAGCCCATCATTTAAGTTTCATAACTTCCAAACATCATTATTCTTTTCTTAATTATGATTTGGATGCCGAAGAGTGGGAAATTAGACCAAGGAGGGCATGTGGGACAACCGGGAAGATTAGAGGTCATTTTTTTATTATTATTATTATTATTATTATTATTATTATTATTATTATTATTATTATTATTTATTTCAGAGTTTTTATTTTATTTCTACCTAATGTGTTATATAGGAGCACACATCATAACTANTCATTATTCTTTTCTTAATTATGATTTGGATGCCGAAGAGTAGGAAATTAGACCAAGGAGGGCATGTGGGACGGCCGGGAAGATTAGAGGTCATATTATTATTATTATTATTATTATTATTATTTATTTCAGATTTTTTATTTTATTCCTACCTAATGTGTTATATAGGAGCACACATTATAACTGTAATCCACGGCTACCTAACCCTGTCATTATCCAATCCTTAAGTGCGAGTATATGGTTGTTCTCCTCAAATCTTTTTTTTAATTGTCAAAATTCAAAGTTAGTTATTGATTGGTCTGCATTTGACTAAGAGCATTGTAGTATAATATTTTAAAAAATATTCACTCTCTCCAAATCTTTTATTTAATTAATTGGCAAATAATCATTATCTTTAGGGCCCATTTGGGGAAGCTTATAAGTGAGCGGCATTTTTTAAAACGCTTTTTAATCGTTTGGTTTGCGCTTTTTTGAAAATGTTGTTTGTCGCGTTTGTATTTTTTACACCAAACGGAGGCCGCGGGCCGACCCGTGGGCCGCGTTTCAGGATAAGTTGCTTATCCTGAAACACACAAAGTGCCCCAAACAGAACCNCAAATCTTTTATTTAATTGTCAAAATTCAAAGTTAGTTATTGATTGGTCTGCATTTGACTAAGAGCATTGTATTATAATATTTAAATAAATATTCACTCTCTTCAAATCTTTTATTTAATTAATTGGCAAATATTCATTATCTTTAGGGCCCATTTGGGGCAGCTTATAAGTGGGCGGCGTTATTGAAAACGCCGTCTAATCGTTTGGTTTGCACTTTTTTGAAAACGCCGTATGTCGCGTTTGTGTTTTCTACACTAAACGCAGACCGCGGGTCGACCCACGGGCCGCGTTTCAGGACAAGTTAAGGATCATTGTTTTCGGGAAAGGTGGGCTCAAATGTAATATGTGCGATTTAAACCTATGATCTCAGGATGAAAAAATTAAACCATTAGCTACTATGCACGAGCAAGAACACAATTTATGGTTGATTCACTATCCCATTGTATCTGATCCGCTCTGGATAGCTATCAGTTCAGACTTAGAGTTTGTTTGGGGCACCTTGTGCATTTCAGAATAAGCAACTTGTCCTTTATACAATTAGTTTATTCTAAACTAACATTTATACAATTAAGGAAATAAACTAATATTATTTGAAAAGAAGAAAAGATCATTTTATTATTATTACAAAAAGCAATACTTTTTTTTGTTGGCATTTGTACAGTGTTTAATTATCATAATACTTCTCCCAGCGATCATTAAAAAAATAATTAGCGGTGCAGTAACGCTAAAAGCAATTATTTTCGGATTAATTAGGGTTAGTTAAAATGTACCGTCAACTTATTAATAAAGTGGCAAGTGAAGAACACAAAGAGATGGCATTGAAATGAAAGGCATTGAAAAATATATCATAATATCTCAAATTGCTAATAAGTCTAATTCAAATAAATTTGGTTAATGACTTCCTTACACATTTTTAAATATATTAATATAAAAAGAGAGAAGATTAGTAGTGTTGCCTCATTTCAGGTACACTTATTTCATGCGGCGATTGTACGTACAAACGACAATTCAGATGGGCTGCCATGCGATACAGGACTGCATGTTAAATTATAGGTGTTAGCTAGGCGCATAAATACATAGGAATTAAGTGATATGTATGCAAATCTTCCTATAAATTCTTAAAAAGGTCTTAACCAAAGCTGCAAAGATGGGTTAATCTTTCATAAACTTCAGCTGATAAGCTGTATATCAGCCGGAATCAGCTCCAGTATTAACTTCTTAGTTACAGTCATACCAGATGGTGGCTATATATGAGGCTCTTCGTTATGTGCCGGTGCCAGATTCTTGACCCCATTAAATCATCCAGAAAAGGACCTTCGCTTTGCCAAACACATTAATTCTAAATTATTATTATATATGTTTTAAAATATATAATTAAATATTGTAATCTGAATTACTTTAAATATTATGAGAAATTTATATGTTTTTTTTTTATTTTTAATTGTGCCGCTATTGGTGGTATTATATCAATATTATTGATATATATATATATATATATATATATGAAAGCGGTAGATTTAAATCTCACAAAGAAAACTAGACACCAAATAGTTAAAGAGCAAATTTACAGATGAGCTAAAGAGATGTTGGTATCATATCAAGCCTAATTTTATAACAAAAATGAAGATGAAGTATGAGCAGAGTTAAAAGCTAAAAAAAGGGGACAGTAAATATGAGCTTGGAAGGCTTTTAGGATGCACCAATATTCATGTCAATAGATACATATATAATGTACATAGTATCACCATTTTTTCTTTTTATGATAAGAGTTTAATGACAAATTGCTCTAAAATAATCATTAACTATTAAACAATATGGGTATTTGAGTGTGATAACACACACACACACACACACATAAATACATGCATGCATATATACATACATAAATGTTGAATAGAATCAGACATATTCAAACCTTAGAAGAAGCTTATCTCCACAAATAAGCCATATAAAGAAGGATGTAATGCCACATTCAAAGCATACACTTGAAAGGTGACAAAATATGCTTTGGTGATTGATGAATGCATTAAAATAAGCACGCATTACACCCTAAGTTTTTTATGAATAGTTTGATCCACTAATATTTGTCGTACTAAGTTTTTTTTTATAAAATATTATATACTTGCTTTTTATTTCAGAGGTCAAATTCTTAGTTTAGGTAGTCTTAAAGACAACCCCTAAGAAAAGGCTCAAGTCCCCTTAGAAATGTATTGGTTAACTTAGTTCTTAGTGATTCAACTAAATAAGAAGTTTGCTAAGTGTTCTAGGTTAACTAGAAATATATTAAATTTATACAAATGGTATCTTGAGTGAGGTTTAGAGGCACTAAAGTCATATTGCTTTTATTTGGGTTAGGTTAGATTAATCAAGAGACCCAGATTTGGCTTGACCACAAAGTTATGTAGTTCTTAATTTTGGGATAGGATTTGACACATTAGATCATGGCATTCTTACTCATCTAAGCCACTCATATAAATTTATGTTATATTTATGCTGAGTGTCACAATTAGTTGTGATTAGAGTAAGTTAGCATATAATAATCTTGATTAGTTTAAGATTGCTAGACTAATTTTTGTAAGGTTAAAAAAAATATCGAGCTCAAGTTTATAAGGATAGAAGAATTGATCATTGAGTTAACCAAGGTTATAAACTTAATGGAACATGAATGAAGAAGAAAGCTAAGTGGACTACCATTGATCTTAAGGTGCACTTGACTTCATCAAGTAAAGAAGTTTGCAAGATTTGACCAAGTAGAATTGACATTGTTTCATAATATATTTGATTTGGGAAATAATTATAGGATAGTGAACAAGGGCACTAGTCCACATACATAATGAGTGTACTAGAATAAATTTTAATAATAGGATTATTCAATTAGTAGAGCAAAATTGTCATTAGAATTATAAATTGCAAGCAAGGCAACAATTTAATATTATAATTGTTTTAACTTTATTGTTCTGCTCAAATTTTTAGCCTAAAATTCGATGGAATTTTCCCATTTGTCCTTTAAGCTTATTGACTGGATGAATTTTGGGATCAATCTTCAAACTTTTTGAAACTTTTCTTAATCTTAAATTTAGAGTAAGAAATTCAAGAAAAATTAATTGTGAAATCCTATGACTTACTATACCTTAAAAAATTGTATTGATTTAACCAATGTTCATGTTTAATCAACTCATCATTAAAATTTGTTGAATAAAATGACTAACTTGATTAGTAGTTTTGTGAGTTAGTAAAAAAACATTTTATTTAATTTTATTTTTCAATTTTTTGAAACTTGTGTTTATGAGCTTAAAATCTTATTGTTTTTACTATTTGGTTTGTTGAACTAGAGCTTAGTCTTTAAAACTAATTCATTAGAAATAGAAGTATGAAAAAATATTAATTAGCATATATCTTTACAAGATTCATGCATGGGTTTTAATAATCTTGACCTAGTTGAAAGACAATATAGAATGATAAGCACATGCATTTTATAAAAAGGTATATGTTGTTGAGTTTTGTAACCATAACCTAATTAAAGAATTAATTAGGCACAATCATATTTTAAAATATCAAAACCTAATGTATATTTATTTAATATTACACAAATATAATGATATGTTAGGAATGTAAATGAGTGTATAAAACATAGTACTCTCACAAGATAATCGAATTCTTTCATAAATATGACTATTTAAGAGTAATATTATTCTTAAGAATATTTCTACTGAAATAACTAACAAGACACACCTTCATATACTTTTATTTCTTAAAACTCAAGGAACTTTTCAAAAAACTTTAAAAGTTGCTAGTTTTTTTTTGTTGTGTATTGTAATACTGCATATATTACCAATATTAATCTTCAATTGTAAATGTGCAGAGTGATCATATCTTTCAAACATCTAAGCTTAATAAAGCTTACATTTTCTTATGCTTGAAGTTAGATCTTATTAGGATTATTGAGTTTCTTAAATTTTATATGAGTGTTACAGTCATTAGTCAATTCGTAACTGAGGTTTTACGTGATGAAACTGGTCAAGCTCCAAAAGAAGGACAACCTTATTTCCAAGTATTTATGCTTTTGGAATATATTATGTTGGCATATGATATGTAGTCCTAACACTCACCATGCTTTTATAAGCTTTTAAAGTTATTTCTTTTTAATTTATAGATAATAATTGTTTCTTATGACCAACTAAAGTCTTATTTAAGGCTTCAATAAGACCACTCCATGGGTAATATATAGTTCAAAATCTTTAGTCAAAATGATTAAATAAAAAAATATATATTTATTTTTATGCTCATAAAAGTTGTTGCAATATCACATATAATCCTTCTGTGTATTCCAAAGTCATATATTGAGGCCCTCCAAGAATTAGACCTTAACCTTTTTAAGTGGTATAGATTTAGCCAACTTGTAAAAGTAAATGTTGGCTACAATAATGAATTTATGATTATTTAATGAGGGAGGGTCTATAAGACTAATTATTTATGTCATCCAACATTAAAAGGAGCATAATTCTATAGTAGAACAAAGCCAATCTGGAGCTTGATGTATGATCTTGATCCATTCTATAGTGGCACATGTGCCATCCACATAATTATACATGTCAATCAACTAGTATACAAATTATGAGTCCATGTATCGATTCCATAGATGACAAGTTAGTTTTCAAAAATATGATCTTCTAGTTTAGCAATCCTAAGTTTAGTTTGAAGTTTCAAAAATTTATGAATTTTTAAAAAGCATCTAAATTCTAATTTTAAAATAGTAACTTAAGTTAGAGTGAAGAGTTTTCTAATAGTTGTGAGATTCTCCATTGAATTGGTTCGATGAAATCCAAATTCTTTCGAATTGTAGTAGTTAATCATAGCTTATTACTTCTTACTCTTTTTCTAAGATATAGTAAGCGTTGAGATTCCATATTATCATTAAGTTTTTCTAACCCTGCAAGAATTCACAGGAATCCACATTCCCCACAAAATTTGCAAGAATTTAGCTACTCGCAATATTCATAATCCACCATACTCCCGTGTAATTTGAACCTAATTGTGCTTCTAATCTTCCTCCGTTAGTCCTATACTACAAATAGTTTTAACTATTCAAACAACCAATTTGAAAGTAAATTAAGCCTATAAGGCTAAAATAATAATTTCATAAATTAAAAAGTTTAAGAAAATTAAAGTATGGACTTTTTTTTTATCATAGATAGATAGATAGCAGCTGTGGTTCTTTACAACTGGAATACATTAACTATCATTACTGATAAAACCTTGGGGAAGTTTCCATAATGGGGTTTAAGAAGCACGAATGAGGGTGCATAGGACACATGCAAGCTTGAAATCAACAAAGCAAATATTAAAGTGAAAGCCGGTCGCGTCGCCTACACTAATTGACCATTCCCTGATTCCTTTTTCTCATTTCGTTCACACACAATTTTCAATATTCTCTTAAAATTAACAATAAAAATTCCACAAACAAGCTTTAATAACTTTATCAATTTTGGCACTCCATCGAACCCAAGTCATTCACCAAACGAGACTGATTTATTCTATTTACACTTAAGATTAGACAGGGACGCTGGAGTAGGTATGCTGAGGCTTTTATATATATATATATATATAAGAATGCTGATACGAGCCCACAATCATCATCATTTGTCTAACCACTATATCCTGTGCTGCAAGACAGATGCACTCAAGCGGGCTCGAACCCATGACCCCCGGGGACTTGGAATTGACTTTGGAGATGACAACCATCTTTACCTATATATATATATATATATATATATATATATATAGAGAGAGAGAGAGAGAGAGAGAGAGTATAGTGTAGTTTTTTTTGGGTCTATGTATACAACTATCTTTATCAGGATTAGCTGTATCTGAATTATTTGTCAACTTGAAATGTTTTTTTTAATTATTATTTTTTACTCTAATTAGGTGCCTGTTAAATTTAATATTCTCAAGTTTTTTGAAATAAATTCCAATCTGTAGTTAGTTGGAGATTATTCTTTCTTCTTCTTAATCCTCCACATTAATTAAAGTCATATAATTTAATCAATGAGTGTATTTTTAATACTATGTTGCACATGACCAAATTAAACCTACAAATTCTATTTTCATTTAGCTGATCTCCAACGAATATCAAACCAATATTCATTGCAATTAATTTATTATTTTTAATTTCTATTATCACATTATGATGTTTTATCATGCTTAATCTAGGTATAGAGAAAGGGGGAAAATTTTAGATGTAAAAGANGTTTGGGGATGTTTAAATGGTTAATAAATATACTCCAAAATAAAGCGTGAAGTCTCTAAATATTTTTTAATTATTCATATGGAATTTATTTTACCTTTGAGTTTATAGAAACATTAAAATAGTTTTTTATTATTTTAAAATTGATGTCTAATATTCTTCAATAAGAACTATTTTAATTCAATTCCATAAGTTTATGAATTATTTTGATGATCTATAAATTCTGAGACTAAGGCCTCGCTTGGGTAACTTATTAATGCGGTCCATTTTGAAAATGCACCCACGATCGCTTGGACAAACTGCGTTTTGACAGCTTATTCAAAATGTCGAGTTTTTCAAACCATTGAAATAAGTGCTTGGACAAATTGCATTTTGATAGTTGATTCAAAAAGCTGAGTTTTTGGAACTGTTGAAATCAACTTTTTCAAATCATTCCTGGCTATATGTTGTGACAGCTTTTTAACTAAGATTTTGCTTTTCACAAAAAAATGTAATAACCAACATAATTTTTTCAATAGCGGATTATTTTTCAACAGTTTATTAACAATTTATTAATAAGCAGCATGTCACGGACAAAAAGTCTCATATCAGCAAGGTATAGAGCTGAAAAACAGTATTTAAGTACTGGGCTGTCGACCACCCCGAATAGCTCTTTTGGGAGATGACATGCAACTGGCCAAACAGACCCCTGTAAATAAATAATTTGATACTATTAGAATTAAGTATTGAATAAAATTTTCATATCTAACTTTGAATAAATTCTACTAAAATAAAAAAAATAAAAATCATAGACAGTACATTATTTAATTAAATTAAATAATANTAGTTGAGGCAACATGGGCGGCTCCTGGAAGCAATGAGGGTGGCCTAAGGTTGTGGTAGCCGTAGGTGGCGGCGATGACATGAATTGGTTGAAGGTGGTGGCGACTAGAAACGACGGCGACAACTAACGTTTGCCTTTGGTGGCGACCTGAGTTGGCCAAAGGCAGCGACCTTAGGTGGCGGCAATTAGAAATGGCAACGACAGCTAGTAAGCATTAAAACTATTGTGCAGGATGTTGTGTTGCAGCTCCCTATTTTGTAAGCTCTGATCCTCCGCAAGCCAATGCTCTATGTCCCCTCACATGAGAGGGATAGAGTTTTATATATAGAGTCCAAGTTGCAAATAAAGAAATAATCCATACCGCGCTTGATCAGACGATCCGCATAAATCCCTTTAATCGGTGACATTTGATGAACATTTGAGTGCATTAATGACACTGAAATTTGTTAGTAAAATTTAATGCGGAATAAAACAGGAATCAACGNAGCAACTGCTAATATTCAACAAGTTCAAGTCATTCAAGAACTTGTTGAGAATACCTGGCTTGGTCAACATACATGCTGCATTTCCATCATATGATCCGACAGAGTGCACTTCACCTACAACTGTACTCCCCAACAGTTTATAGATATTACCGTCAGGTTTCATAGTCCGCAATGCCTTCAAAAAATTCCTTGTGCCAACAAATCTTTCACACTTGTTTGCAACAATCTGAAGTTCTCTGTTCCGCCGAACTTCACTATCTCGAATTTTGTACAAGACATTGTCATTCGAATTTAATTTTGCAGTGAATTTTACCTGTCTTGTATGGAAACAAAACACACACCACAATTAAATTCAAATAAACCTGAAATTTCTTTTGTCAATTTGCAGCAATTTCCCGCAGTTTCCAGTGATTCGTGAATCAATTTTTTTTCACACGAAGCACATTTCCTGTTCGCACAAAAATTCGGTTGAAATACTGCGGACACCAGCCGAACTCTAACTGTCACAATTTCTCCTGCAACAAACCTGCGAACTCCACCTGTCGCAACTCCTACGACAAACTTGCGAACCCTGGTGGCCGAACTCTTCTGTTCGCAAAACATGGCTCCTATTCACCGGAACCAAACTCCTCCTATTGCAAAATCACCTGCAATAAATTTGCGAACTCCGCTGGCCAAGCACCACCTGTCGCAACTGCACATGCCGCAACTCCTCGTGCGACAAACCTGCGAACTCCACTGCAATTGCACATGCCGCAACTCCTGCGACAAACATGCGAACTCCACTGTAACTGAACATGTCGCAACTCCTCGTGCGACAAACCTGCGAACTCCGCTGCAACTGCACATGCCGCAACTCTTGCGACAAACTTGTGAACTCCACTGCAACTGCACATGCCGCAACTCTTCGTGCGACAAACCTGCGAACTCCACTGTAACTGCACATGTCGCAACTCCTCGTGCGACAAACCTGCGAACTCCGCTAGCAGAGCTCTCTCTGTTCGCAAACGCTCCTGTTCGCGGTAACTGCACGCGAACTCCTGTTCACAAACTCCACCTCGCTGAACACCGCGAAGGTTCGTGAACAATCACGCCCTCGCTCCTCCCAACCCCCTTTATTCCAAGAGACACTCCTTTTCACCAGGAGACACGCCTCTTCAAAAGAAACTCCAATTCCCCAGATATGAGCCATATCTAACAATTCTCCACCTTGGCGAATATCCAACACCTTAGGAGATATGCATCACCCGGTATATGCGTCTACCAAACAAATCTCCACCTTAGTGAATATTCAGCCCCTTTAGAAGAAAATCTCCACCTTGCGAATATTCAATCCTTTAGGAGAAAAAAAAAATCCCCACCTTGTGAATATCCTGCCCCTTCGGAGAAAAAATCTCATGGAGTGTCTTTATACCAAAGTGGGTTGGGCAACCAAACCATCTAACCTGGCTTGGTCAAAGTTCCTGTTGCATTTTCACCATATGATTCAACAGAGCGATCTCCACCTGCAACTGTACTCCCTATCAGTTTATAGATGTTACCTACAGTGATCTTTCCTTTCATCACAGTCAGTGCACCCTTAACAATTTCGATGGTTTCCCTATCCTCATCTGCCTTAGGAATGAAACCATTTCTGTGTAGAGTGCCCAAGGAAATCAAATTCTTCTTCAACTCTGGAACATACCTGACATCACATAATGTTATAGCAGTATCATCATACATCTTAATTCTGACTTTACCAATACCAGTAATATTGCAACGTCTATTATCACCCAAACAGACTGAACCAGAATCAGATAACCTGTATGAAGTGAACCACTCCCTGTTAGGTGTCATGTGATAAGAACATCCTGAATCAAGAATCCATCCATCCTTTAACTGAGTTGTTGTAACTGAAAGCGCATCACCATCACTGTAATCTGTAATATCACTCTGCACCATATTCACAGACCTGGAAGATACATCACGAGTCTTCTTCTTGAGCATTGGACAATCTCTCTTCATATGTCCCTGTTCCTTGCACTTAAAGCAACGAATCTTCTTGCCTTTAGGCTTTGACCTGGAACTTTGCCTTCCAGAATTCTCCTTCTCCTCCTTACTTTCACGATCCTGATTACCCTTGGCATATAAACAATTACCATGAGAGCTTTCCTCTGCATTCTGCTTCCGCTGGTTGTGAGCCAACAATGCTGCAGTAATCTCATCAATTTTAATTGTTTCTTTCCCATATGTAAGAGTAGTCACCAGATGTTCATAAGAAGTAGGCAATGAACACAAAAGAATCATTGCTCGGTCTTCATCCTCAATATTCACATCAAGCCGTGCCAGATCCGTGATTATTTGATTGAAGACATTCAAGTGCTGAACCAAATCAGTGTCTGCCTGCATCTTCAGCCCATACAACCTTTGCTTCAGATACAATTTATTCGTCAAAGATTTGGACATAAACTGAGATTCCAATTTCTTCCATACTTCTCCTGGAGATTTCAGATTCATAACATGATACATAATCTCATCTGCGAGACATAAACGTATGGTACCTGCCGCTCGAAGTTGTAACTCTTCCCAATCTTCATCTTCCATATTATCAGGTTTCGTAACCCGCAAAGCCTTCAAAATTCCCTGTTGTGCCAACAAATCTTTTACCCTTGTTTGCCACAATCCGAAGTTCCCGGTTCCATCGAACTTCACTATCTCGAATTTTGCCCCAGACATTGCTATTTGAAATCTAATCCTGCACCGTATTTTCTTGCCTTGCTTCGAAAAACAAAAGAAAATACTCCGCAAATAAATTCAAAGAAACCTGAAATTTTTCTTGTCAAATGCAACAACTATCCCGCGATTCTCCTGTGATTCGTGAATCAAATTTCCCCACGAAGCACTTTCCCTGTTCGTACCAGTACCTCGGCCAATTGCTGTTTCTGCGAGCCACGAATCCCTTCGCACCTGTTCGAGGAATACCTCCACGAAACTCCTGTTCACGAAATAATCGTGTCTGCTCGCCTCCTGCACCCTGCCGAACTCCACCTGTCGCAAAATCTCCTGCGACGAACCGGCAAATTTAACTGGTCGAATTCCTCAGATTTTCCGCAAAACAAGGCTCCTGTTCGCGGTGGACAACCTCTGTTTCCTACGGATTATTGGACGAACTCCTCTGCTTCCTTAAACTGTAAGACGGTTCACGAAACCTCGCGCCTCTTCGCCCTTCGCGACTCCCTCCCTGTATCGTGATCCTATCGCAGCCCCTTGCGGTTCCTGTAACTGCCTGCTCTCGTGCTCCACGAACTCAAATCTCACAAACAGGAATGCTCCAGAGATGCTCCCGCGAGATGCTCCGCGAACAGGAATGCTGCAAACTCGAATCTTGCGATCGCGTGAACCCTTCTTCTCCGCGCGATTCCTTCCTTCGCAGCAGTGCAAAGCTTTTCTTCTCCGGTTGCGGCAACTCACCCGGCCTAGTCGCGGATCGTTGCTGCTTCTCCCGCGATTCGCAAACACCAAATCGCAAGCACCGAAGACCTCGACGTCCGTCCGCAAACCTTGCCGTCCGCGAACTCCTGTCGCAAATCGCGCTCCTCTGCCGCGGATCTTCTTCCTCTGCCTTTGCCGCCGACTTCGTGCGGAACCGATCGGAGGATTGTTGCGCTCCTCTGCGTCGCTGGACTAACGCCTCCTCTGCGTCGCGAGCTTCTGCCCGCAAGAGAAATTTCTCCCGCACCGCCGCGAACTCTTTGTTCGCGGNATATTAATTCAGATTACAAGTATTCATACAATTTTTACGTTCAAGTAGCATATCATGGACGATGATTTTTAAGAAGACGGTGATCGTATAGACAGACAATGTAATGACTATTAGATGATGATGAGTTGGCAATGACAATCGAGCAATGGTTATCAGATGATAATGATCGGATAATAATAAGTGATGGTTGGCCCGACTTTAATGGTGGTCAAGTAATGACAGTCAAATGACGACTGTCAGCTATGCAATGACAATCAAACAATGTTGATTGGGCACTACGAAGAAAATGAACTTTCACAGCACTTTATAAAAGCTACAACAACAATAAAAACCATACTATTAATCTTGCAGTGGTTCCTAAACCGTTGTAGGGAAGTTTATAGGACACGATAAGTATGACATACTGCTATATTAATTTAGGTACTACTAATATATTAATGGTTCAAAACAAGTATATAGTTAGAATACTAATATAAATGTAACTTAATATAGCGTGACACAATAATGGTGCTTTATCATTCTAAAAATAGACTAACTTAACTATAAAATATAAAGAGGGTGTTATGGTATGACTCAGATATCATATAAGAGACAGATGCTGAAACAAGGCAGGGTTGAAGAATTTGTATAATTGGGTGAGTTTCGTTACGTGGGTTGGGGGTGCTGGGAAAACATCCCGCGGAACGGTAATGGGGTAATTTGAGAATTACATATTGGACTCCATGGTTTTATCTAGGGTTATATATAGGTATGTTTGTAACCCTAGGTTATTCTATGATGTATTCTATATCTTGTACTCCTTTTCTGAGATTGAAGGAAAGTCGCCGCTCTTCTCCCAAGGACGTAAGCATTTTTGCCAAACCTCGTTAAATCTTTGTGCTCTTCTGGATTTGTGTCGATTCTAGTTTTTCTTCGCCCTAATTTCTCAACAAGTGGTATTAAAGCGAGGTTCTAGGGCAGGGAAGAAAAATTTTGACGGTGCAGAAACAAATAAGATTTAGTGAAAATTTGAAGACTAGGGTTTCGAAGGAGACCAGCACAGAAAGTTCGGTGAATTTGACGGTCGGCGACGCAAGGTTCAGGGAAGAAACTTGCGGGAGAATCAGATCGTTCGGTCTTTCACGAAACAGATTGTTCGCGAGAACTCCGTTCGGCGGCGACATGCAGATCACCGTTCGAGACAGGCAGAGCTCGCGATAACTCCTTTTGGTGATGAAGGAGGAGGCTTCGCGCTACAAATTCGGCGAGCAGGCGAATTCACGACTGGAAAAGGGTCTGTTNTGAGCTGATCACGAACAAAGAGTTAGTTTGACAATCTTAATAGGTACGGGCGAGATTTAAATTTTTTTATCTATAGTAAAATAACATTTAAATTTAATTTAATATATTTTTATTCTATTTTTTAATTAAGATTTTTGATTGATTATAAATCTTTATAAACTTGCAAGCAATTAAATTATTCAAAAACTAATCATCAATTATAATATATAAATATATAATTTAATTATTTCGAGCTAAAAAGTGTCGAACACGAACGAATAAATTTCTGTTTGTGCTCTACTCGCTTGCTTAGTGAACATAGTGAACAAATCGAACAAGAGCTTCTTGACAAGTAGAACACGAATTGTTCGCAAATGACAACCCGTTTTGACAGCCTTACTTATAACGAGTTAGCTGCAATTTATGTGCATTTTTTAAAAATTTTTATAATTATATTATTTTTTAGATTTTTCCGCTCTCCTTTTCCGGTAGAAAGTTTTTCATTTACTAAAAAGTGGTGTTTTTAATTGAAAGAAAAATTGATTAAATATTATTTCTAATTCAAATTTCAGCAAATCAAAATTTAACTCATCAAATATTGGGCTAGAAGAAGACCAAAGTTTGGAGAAAGAATTGAAAGCCATCATCGCTTCTACATCATAAATTCGACAAATACAACCTGCTCCGGCAGCTGCCAACTACCATCAACCACCACTTATCAACCACCATTGACCATCACGGGCCACCCCCTACTCAT
The DNA here is from genome assembly GCA_002079205.1 of Phalaenopsis hybrid cultivar. Classification (NCBI taxonomy): domain Eukaryota; kingdom Viridiplantae; phylum Streptophyta; class Magnoliopsida; order Asparagales; family Orchidaceae; genus Phalaenopsis; species Phalaenopsis hybrid cultivar. Next base: position 98,961 of record JXCR01085215.1, on the reverse strand, counting down.
TCAGAGTGGACTTAAGACTTGTGTTGTAGAATGAAGAAGCACCGTTTGAAGCAACAACAGATGCTTTGAAGTCACGAAGTATCCTACGAAGCAATGCAACTTCCAGAACAATGTGCCAACCTCGAATACGGTGTACCAACCTACAGTAACTATGTTATNCATTTCAACAAATACACTATATGGTTTTGGCTGCCCTCAAACTTTTACAGTATGTGATGTCAAAAAATTGAAACTTTTTGGGCCTAAAGAAGGCCAACTGGGCTTGNTCAGGGCATTTCAACAAATACACTATATGGTTTTGGCTGCCCTCAAACTTTTACAGTATGTGATGTCAAAAACTTGAAACTTTTTGGGCCTAAAGAAGGCCAACTGGGCTTCTTAAGAAGATATAACGGGCTGGATTACAGTTGGTCAATTGGATGAAGAATGGGAATAAATGAGTACATTTTAATGTTTGCAAGGATTGAGATTATTTTTAACTTTTTATTTTGAAAAAAATAAATTTATCATGTATTTTCCATTATTTTATTTCTTTTTTNCGGGCTGGATTACAGTTGGTCAATTGGATGAAGAATGGGAATAAATGAGTACATTTTAATGTTTGCAAGGATGGAGATTATTTTTAACTTTTTATTTTGAAAAAAAAATAAATTTATCATGTATTTTCCATTATTTTATTTTATATTTTAAATCATATTGTTTTAATAATTGCTAACTATAAGTTAGAAGTGTTAGAACCTTCCAAATATACTTGCTTTGAGATGAGTGTAGAAGAACTTCTTCCATATCTCTTACAATACCAATCATAGTTTATTGTTGTTTCTAACTCACATCCTTCATCCCAAACTTTTTTGTTTAATGATATTTTTAATTTTGCTATTTCTACCTTGTTGCCACTAGTTATGNTTATTGTTGTTTCTAACTCACATCCTTCATCCCAAACTTTTTGTTTAATGATATTTTTAATTTTGCTATTTCTACCTTGTTGCCACTAGTTATTAGCTCATTATCAACATATATAACTATATAAATATATGTTTCATAAAAATATGTTAAAATGAATAGACATATTAAAACCACTCTCTATTACTATATAAATTTTTAATGGTGAATGATTCATTTTTTTAAGATAATAAGGGAGATTAGTTGCTCCACATAGATTTATTATGTCTCTCTCACAAGTTCATATAAATAACTTCTTCATGTTCTTCTAGTTCTCAATCATAATATGATGCCACTAAAGATAAGATCAATCCTATCAAGAAATTCTCAACAATTCTTAAAATAGTCTCATTTAAAAGAAGTTATATATAAAATATATAAATTATATTTCTATTGCATGAATTGAAATAATAAAAAAATTCTAAATATAAAAATATATAATGCTAATAATTTCTTTGATGTTATGTTATCCTATACTTAATTTTAAGTTCTTTTCCCCAAATATGAAAGGCACAAATAAATAAACCTTTCTACGTTGTATTTACTAAAGATGTTGTATTTTGGCAAAACATCCAAATCTTTTGATTAATATGACATAATCAAAGGTGTGAAAGTCTCATTTAATCTCTCTGTATTTCACTTATATACATAGTATCTACCGAATAAGTCATAATATTTTCCACATTGAATACAAAGTATTTTTTTAAGCTTCAAAATCATAATTGAACATATAACTATTTTTTAGGAAAACAACAGTTTTTTTTTTTTTTATAAAACGGTTTACTCCACGTCTTATTTCAATATTAAGCTCTGTTGTTCATTGTGTATACAAGGTCTTCTTTGCATTAACCAACACAAATCATTACTTATGCGGGCGGCGGGCGGCGGGCGACGGAAGGCTGGTGGCCGGCGGGAGGCAATAAGAGGGCGGTAGATGGCGAATGCCAGCGGCTTGTATTTTCTGATGACTTGTTTATAATATTTGTTTAGAAATGTGCNTATAAATATATGTTTCATAAAAATATGTTAAAATGAATAGACATATTAAAACCACTCTCTCTTACTATATAAATTTTTAATGGTGAATGATTCATTTTTTTTAAGATAATAAGGGAGATTAGTTGTTCCAAATAGATTTATTATGTCTTTCTCACAAGTTCATATAAATAACTTCTTCATGTTCTTCTAGTTTTCCATCATAATATCATGCCACTAAAGATAAGATCAATCCTATCAAGAAAGTCTCAACAATTCTTAAAATAATCTCATTTAAAAGAAGTTATATATAAAAGATATAAATTATATTTCTATTGCTTGAATTGAAATAATGAAAAATTTCTAAATATAAATATATATAATGCTAATAATCTCTTTGATGTTATGTTATCCTATACTTAATTTTAAGTTTTTTTCCCCAAATATGAAAGGCACAAATAAATAAACCTTTCTACGTTGTATTTACTAAAGATGTTGTATTTTGGCAAAACATCCAAATCTTTTGATTAATATGACATAATCAAAGGTGTGAAAGTCTCATTTAATCTCTCTGTATTTCACTTATATACATAATATCTACCCAATAAGTCATAATATTTTCCACATTGAATACGAAGTATTTTTTTGAGCTTCAAAATCATAATTGAACATATAACTATTTTTTAGGAAAACAACAGTTTTTTTTTTATATAAAACGGTTTACTCCACGTCTTATTTCAGTATTAAGCTCTGTTGTTCATTGCGTATACAAGGTCTTCTTTGTATTAACCAGCACAAATCATTACCTATGCGGGCGGTGGGTGGCGAAAGGCGGGTGGCCGGCGGGAGGGAATAAGAGGGCGGTAGGAGGCGGATGTCAGCTGCTTGTATTTTTTGAGGACTTGTTTATAATATTTGTTTAGAAATGTGTTGTTTAAGGTGCTTTAAAAACAGTAAAAACATGTTGTTTTTCATTTTTATATGTTTTAAAAACAGATATATTATTTCTAAAAAAAAAAGAGAAATAAAATGAAAAATCGTTAAACAAACACTATTTTTCTTTTTGTTCCCTGATTTTTATTTTCAAAAATAAAAAATAAGAAACAAAAATTGATCCCAAACAAACCCTTAATAACTCCTTCTTTCATCTTGATTCTAACAATTTCGGTTTCAATATTTTTTTAGATAATATGATTTTTCATACTAACATTCGCATCTTTTTCATATGTGATTCAGACCAGCACCTAGNCCTGATTTTTATTTTCAAAAATAAAAAATAAGAAACAAAAATTGATCCCAAACAAACCCTTAATAACTCCTTTCATCTTGATTCTAACAATTTCGGTTTCAATATTTATTTAGATAATATGATTTTTCATACTAACATTCGCCTCTTTTTCATATGTGATTCAGACCAGCACCTATAAAAAGTCATATGAGATGAATAATCTAAATCCATAATTAATATCAATAATAATTATAAAAAAATTTCAAGCTCTAATATCCACAAATATCCCTAAATTCTCATCATTTCCATCATCTTTTTTGTTATTTTAGGATAGCTTTTGTGAAATATTCTTCCTTATAATGGAGAAAATACTTTTATTTTATCTTCAATTTCAAATTAAGCATGAAATTTTATTTACCTTTTTTTATATTTTTTATTCTGTCCCCCCTCAGGTTTTATATATTCTTAATTTTTATTTTATAGGATTCTAAAACCTTTTTCAATTGCTACAAAGAAGGGTATCTTCCATGTATTTCATTATCACCAAATGGAGCACATAAGATTTATACAATGAATTTAATAAAATAATAGTTTGATTTTCATCATTCTTTTTAAGATTATCAAAATTTATATCATTTATAAATTATCATAGCTGGTTGTTTGCTTCAAATATCTCAAGCCCTTAATGTACTCTCCTTTCCCTAGAAAATTATTATGTCAGGACTCCTAACGTAAAGAATCATTTGGAGTCCAATGAAATCACGACACGTGGTGGTGACAAAAAAAAATCAGCACAATAACACAGAAGAATATTCCTCCAGTGTTATTTAGGTGTTATTGTGTTCTTGACATATTCTCGCTGTTATAATAGCACAATAACATATCAATAACATTTGAATAACACATGAATAACACGAGAGAAATATTCCCTTATGTTACCGGACATATTTTATTTTTTTTCGGTCACTGCCACGTGTGTGATTTCATTGGACTCCGAATGGTTCTCTACGTTAGGAGTCCTAACAGAATAATTTTCTCATGGACAGAAATCTTAAGGCTTTCCTCATAAGAGATTTAATATAGAGTAATTGANATATATATATATATATATATATATATATATATATATATATATATATATATATATATATATATAGTCATAGAAAGGGAAACATATTGAAACACTTGCTTAAAATGTTATGCATCCAAGTCAAACATATTAGCTATAGTGATTTAATTATATATATAAATATATATAATATATTATCATATTAACAATAAATATAATTTTTTTGTTTAATCTAAAATGAGTTGAATAAGATCTAACGAAGTTTTATTCATGTTTGGCTCATTTATAAATTGAGCTTAAAATTTTTTTTTTCATGATCGACTATCACTTGTTTCATCATAAAAACTGTGAATTAACATCATAATTATTTTCGACGCAAAATTAGCGACCAATTAGCATACATTAGCGTCGCCCTGCAGTTACGCTTCAAAAAGAAACGACGCAGGCGAGTTGCTTCAAGTAGAAATCGCTAAGATGACGCTATAGCATCCTATTAGCGCCGGCTATGACCGCTAATTCCAACGTAAGAGCCCTATAATAGGAAAATTATTTCATACGGATATTGCATGCAAAGATGTATGCGGTGTCCGATCTCTACCATTGGTCACATCGTTTTCTTTTTTTTTATTTTAAATGGGGCCCACCGAAATATGTCTTTGTTGTGATCATACATATATGAAATTTGTATAGTTTTAGAGCATAAACTTAGGGANGAATGCAGGGGAAAGCTCTCATGGTGACAGCTTGTATGTTAAGGTAATCATGATCGTGGAATGAAGAAAGAGAATGAGGGTTCTGTAAGGCCAAATTCCATATCAAATTTCAAAGGAAAAAAAAACAATTCATTGCTACAAGTGCAAGGAGTTGGGTTATATGAAGACAGATTGTCCAAAGCTCACGAAGCTAACTGAGGAGAAACGTCATGCATCATCGAATTCTGTAAATGTTATACAAAGTGACAATTCAGATTGCAATGATAGCGATATGTTTTCAATTTCATCAACTCAGTTCATGGATGCATGGATTCTTAATTCAGGGTGTTGTTATCACATAACACCTAATAGGGAGTAGTTTACTTCATACAGGTTAACTAATTTTGGCTCAGTCTACTTAGGTGATGATAGATGTTGCAATATTATTGGTATTTGTGAAGTCAGAATTAAGATGTATGATGACACTGTTAGAACATTATGTGATGTCAGACATATTCCAGAATTGAAGAGGATATTGATTTTCTCGGGCACCTTACATAGAAATGATTTTATTCCTAAGACAGATGAGGATAGGAAAACCTTCAAAATTTTTAAGGGTGCACTGACTGTGATGAAAGAAAAATTAACTGCATGTAATATCTACAAACTGTTGGGGAGTGCAGTTGTAGGTAGAGTCCATTCTGTGGAGTCAGATGATGATAATACAAAGCTATGTCATATGCGGTTGGGTCATCTTAGTGAACATGAGAAGACGGAATTGCATAGAAGAAACTTGTTGCATAGTGCTAAAAGCTCCAAGCTTGATCTTTGTAAGTTCTGTATTCTTGAAAAACATAATAGAGTCAGTTTTATGAGAGGAAAGCATAAAACTAAAGAGATTCTTGATTATGTGCATTTTGATGTATGGGGTCCTACCAGGGAATCATCATTGGGAGGATCTCAGTATTTCGTTACATTTATTGATAATTTCTCCATGAAACTTTAGGTGTATTTCTTGAAGAAGAAATCTGAAGTATTCCCTAAATTCAAGTTGTGAAGCTGAGGTAGAGAACCAAATTGGCAGAGATCAAGTATTTGAGATATGATAATGGCACGGAGTAAACAAATTCACATTTTCAGAAGTTCTGTGAGGAGCATGAGATTCAGAGGCATTTTTCAGTTTGCAAGACACCACAACAGAATGGTGTGGCAGAAAGGATGAATAGGTCCTTAACTAAAATGGCAGGATTCTTGAAACTGAATGCATGGCTTCCTAAGAGGTTTTGGGCAGAAGATGTGAATATGACATGTTGTCCCATCAATAGATCACCTCGGGCATCATTAGATGGCAAGATCGCAAAAGAGGTATAGACAGGTAATCCAATTAATTTTGATCACTTACAAATTTTTGGTTGTTCTGCTTATGTGCATGTACCTGGAGGATGAAAGATCAAAACTTGATGCAAAATCCAAGAAGTGCATCTTTCTGGGCTACAAGAAAGGCGTAAAAGGATACAAGTTTTGGGATTCAGTTGCAAAGAAGATGGTGATCAGTAGAGATGTAGTTTCTGATAAGCAGTACATGTTGTAGCAGAATCAAGACAAGATGTCAGAGAATAGTTCCAGTTCAGATGTAGTGCAGATGGATTTAGAACAACATCCAGAAACAACTGAGAAAGTTGAAGGTTCAAATCCAACACCTGGTAATTCCATTCCAGATGATCTGCAGACTTATAATCTAGCCAGAGACAAACAGAAACACGCCAATGTAAGGCCTCTTAGCATATTGGGTTATGAAGACTTTGTCTCTTGTGCACTTCTCATTAGCAGTGATNATATATATATATATATATATTTATGGTAGCAAAAGCCAGAAAAGAAATCCAATACTTATCATGTTGATAAGTTCGATGATGAAGTGTAGCCGCGTGTAGCCGCAAAGTAAAAGAGATATCTAAATTGTTTTGGGCATACAAATGAGATGGAGGTGAAAGAACAACTTGAAGGGAGATTAATACAATGAGATGGATCTAAGTGATAGCAAATATATCTTAAGCTTGTGAAGAAAGCTAGGGAACAAATTTTTTAAGCAATTTAGTAGCAGTGGAAATTTCATTATTATTAACAAATACATCAATGCAATTGGCTGCCAACATAAAATGAGATATTGTCTAAGAATTCAAAAACAATTTTTGAGGCAGGGAATTTATCAAGACTAAGAAATGAACTCAACTCATTTTAAGGATTGGGCATAATTCATTCTGAAATCTGAGATATTATGCTTGAAATCTTGTACAATATACACACTTGAGCTTAAAATATATCAAAAATAATGGCCATCATATTTTGTGTAGTACATAAACTTCTTGAAATAGCAAATATGAAAATTAAGCAAATTAAATATATGTACTAATGTAGCTTAATAAATGTTGACTCTAAAAATTCAGCACTCCAACCTCTATGAAAAAGAAGAATTAGAGAGTTTACTGTGAGGTTTCGGTTCAAATTTTTAGAAGGCAAGAGAACTAGTAGATGAGATACTTCCCATAGATTTTACCCTCATTTTAGGAAGACTTTAAGATATGGGGTTCAAGGTTTTCTATAAGCGCAAACCCTTATACTTAACTATCCCTCCTGATGATGGGAGAGCACTATCGATTAAAGCTAGTCATTAAGCATTAAGTATTCAGATTTAGCATATAATAGCAGGTAACAAAATTAAAATTTTAAAATTTTAAAGTTACCATTGGGAGCTAAGAATGGATGGTGGGAAAATGAGTTATATTAAAATAATTATTAAATTTCAAAATTTAATAATTAGAAATTTCTATACCTGCATCATTTAAATGACACAGAAAAAATCAAGCAATTTTAAGTATGTTTGGGCTTCAAATTGATTGACTGCACTATTGAATGCCTTAGTNTCCTTTTCACCAGGAGACACGCCTCTTCAAAAGAAACTCCAACTCCCTAGATATGAGCCATATCTAACAAAAGAAGTTTTTTTTTCAACATATAGTAATTAGATTCATAGAACATTTTTTTTACTTTATTAAAAATTTATTAATTTTAATTTTAATTTCTTTTGATATATAAATTTTAATTGCAATTTAGTCTGACCCTTCACTGTTTAACCACAAAGCTTTAGTTCAATATATCTTTATTTTTTATATACCATACATAGGCTTTGTTTGAAGGAGCTTCTCCATTTGACAAACCTCCTTCAAAAGTCACGTGGTAGAATGGTCGCAGTTCCATTGAAATAATTTGGGGATACGTCTGGATAAACTGCTTTATTTAACGAAATATAAATTTATGCGTCGGTGTTCACTCAATGGAACGGTCACTTTATTTTAATAATGTTCAATAATGATCAACTAGTATCATTGTTTAATTAATTGTGATTTATATTTCCTGTCAAATGGTATGGCAAATGCTTGACAAGAATTTTAAAGCATCTTAATAATTAAGTAGAGATATAACAACGGACTAATGCTAATTCAAATTAATTAAGTTCAGCTAAGCCTTTTACTGGACTTGACTTCTCTTATTAATGAAAAAGTTAAGTTGCCATTAGTTTAGATAAATTGAGAAAAATGATTGGTTCCATGTTGGCCTTAGGTAGTTACTTAATCGATCATGATGTCATAATTCATAATTAGATAGGAAATATTCATAATAAATATTTTAAATCTTGACAGGTTAAGTTAGTTTATTAATCATAGTTATTTGCTTATTACTATTAGTAGCTAAGTGATTATTTAATCATCCCATGTCACACTATCATAATTTTAAATATAAACTTAATTACATTTTAAAAAGTCTAATTATCATTAATTAATATAAGCTAATAATTCATTGTTACAGGTTTATCATATTTAATACAAATAACAATTTATTGAACTTACACCTTTAATAAGTTAGTAAAGTGACATATTTTATGGATTGTTAAATATTTGAGTGTTATGAATGTAAATATTGAAGTTTAGGAGTTAGATATGTAAATACATAAGAATTCTGTGGTGTGTATTTAAATGCCACATGAATTTTAATAATATTCCATTTAGATAATTTTTTGACTAGACTAAAAGTTGTAGCCAAGAGTTCATATATCGTGCCTAACATAACTAATACTTAATAAAAGTTGATTAGTTGGTGGATGTTAGTTAGTTTAAGCCTACACCAAATAGAACTGTTGTGTCATAACATTTCAATGCGGACTTGTTTTACACACAAGTATAGTTCAAGATAGGCATAACATTACAATGAATCTTGGGAACATTTTATTAACCATTAGGTATAGTGAGATTCCTGGAAAATAAGGCTGCACGTTGGTTTACTTAGTCTAAGTCTTAGTCTGATCGTGCATGCAACCTAAAAAGGCTAGTTCAATATGGCATCTTGCCCACCTAATCCTTGAATGATTCCATCAAGAAAGAACTAAAAAAAAATGGAAAAGAAATAGTCTAATCTCCAAATGCAAGCGCGTGAAAAGCAATGTAGATAAGAATTTTTACTTCCATTCCACACTTGGGGACAATTTTGTGGAAATGGGATTGGCTAGTGAATTAAAAGAATGAGGAGTTCAAGATTTAATGGTTCAATTTTAGTTGAATTAGATGACATAATAAATATTTAATTATTTTAATATAATTTAAATGATATAATAAGTGAAAAGGGATAGTTAGTCTTCGAATAATTGGCTCGAGCATATGCTCAATGCTATCAAAATAGAATCATAAAATACCATTTGTTTCTAGTACTACTCAATGTAAATGTTAGATATGATGCGTAATGACATTTGGGGTCCATTTGATTACGCTTCTATCAATGACTATAAGTATTATGTTACTTTTATTGAAGCCTTTTGACGTTAATATTGTTGTTTTTCCTTACTTTCAAAATCTTATGTTTCCTCTTGTTTAATTAACCTGCACAAACAGTTATGCAATCAATTGAACATAAATATTAAATTTCTTAGATCTAAAGGTGACAGTGAATATAAAACCACTTACCTTCAACAATACCTTCAAAATAATGACACCCAACATCAATTCAGCTGCTCCTATACACCGGAAAAGTAAGACATTGCTGACAGAAAGAATCACATATTTTAAAAACTGCTTGAACATTATTAAATTATGCAAAATTACCTTACAAATTATGGATGACTGATGTTGTCAGTTGTTTATTTAATAATTCGTCTTCAGTCTCCTAACACATTCAACAAATCATCTCTTCAACTTCTCTTCGAGAAAATACATGCATATCAATACTTAAAAACATTTGGTTGTGCTTATTTTCCGTCGTATCACCCTTCACACATTCACAAATTCACACCTACACTCTTATGTGCATTTTCATCAACTACAACTAGCATGTATCATTGTTATAATATATCTAAACAACAAGGCATTACGTCTCGTCATTAAAAACTTACAGAAAATCAATTTCCTTATCAAGATATTTCCTCCCAATCTACCTCTCTTGAGGCATCTAGCATTTAGACACCACCCTCCCTGTTAGGTCCCACATCTACCTTATCACCATCCACATTTGTTTCTCCTCTACCAATTGTTTCACATACACATAATCATAATTCAATCACCATAACACAAGCTGTCACATCCTCTTCTCCTCCTTTAGCAACCCCGCTATCCCCAACACAAGAAAGAGCTTTACTCGTTCACCATTAAATGGTTACCCGTTCAAAAATAGGTAACCTTAAACCTACAATATATTCAATTTATTGCATTAAATAGATACTACCATTACTTTTAAACAAGCTTTGCAAATTCTCATTGGCAAAACACATGTCTGAAGAATTCATGGCGCTTCAACAACAAGTCACGTAGATATTTGTTCCTCCTCCAACAAATCACAACATCCTAGGCTCTGAATGGACCTTTCATATTAAATATCAATCAAATGGTACTATTGCTCGATATAAAGCCCGCCTTGCAGCCAAAGGGTTTAAGCAACAACATAGTATTGATTACCAAGAAACCTTTAGTCCAGTCACTAAATTCTCCACCATTCGTGTGTTAATACCTTTAGCCACTATGGAAAATTGGGATATTCAACAACTAGATGTTTCCAACACCTTTTTATATGACAAACTCGAAGATATCATGTATATGTTTCCACTCTGAGGGCTTATTGACACTCAATACCCCAATTAAGTATGGGCTGAAATAAGCACCAAGACAATGATACTATACTATTTCTTCATTCCTTTTCAATAAAAAATTCACATTAAGTATTGTGGATCCTTCTTTACTTATTTATCAGCATGGGCATATTATAATCTTCCTTCTCATATATGTTGATGATATTTTGATGACAAAAAAATGATGCATAAATTATTAAACAATTACCTAATAATCTCGACATTCAATTTAATTTAAAATGCCTTGGTCAACTTTCTCAGTTTCTAGGATTACAAATAAACAAAACAAATAATGGTTATTTATTGCATCAAACACAACACATAACTGAGTTACTAAAAAATGCAAACATGTTTGATTCCAAATTTGTTTCCACACCTTTATCTACAGAACCCTATATCGTTAATAACAATCCCTTGCCATTATCTGATCCACACAACTATAAACGTTTACTTGGTTTCTTGCAATACTTAACGGTAACCCGACCCCATATTACATTCATAATTAATTTTTTAAGCCAGTTTATGTATAATCCAAATGCCTAACATTTTCAAATGCTAAAGAGGTTACTCAGATATTTAAAAGGTACCCTAAATTATGGGTTACCTATTAAATCTAGTAAAATTGAAATGTATGCATATGTTGATACGAATTGGGCAGGTAATCCAAATGATAAAAAATCTACCAATGGCTACTATGTTTCTTTAGGTCATAATCTAATCTCCTTGACTTCTAAAAACAACCAACAACAGCTCGTTCATCAAAAGAGGCAGAGTACAGGGCGCTAGCTACAACAACTGTTGAAATTATTTGGCTTAGACGACTCCTTCTTGAACTTTCTCAAATCAAGCTAAAATCAATCAAGCTATACAGTGACGACACATCGACTATCACTTCAGTGCATAACCATGTCTTTCATGCACGGAATTAACATATAAATGTTGATTATCATTTTAATCGTGATCACATTAAGCTACAACATATTGATCTCTACCATGTAATGCCACTCCAGATTCTATATAAGTTGATCCAACATAATATCAAAGTCTATGAAATTAATTCTATTCCAGTTACTCTTCTCTATCTCCTCTCTATAAATCTTCGCAATCAAGACCGATTCTCTTACAAGCAATAAAACATTGACATACAATATTCAGTTTTTAGCAGCTTTTTGGGGTTATACAACCTTGAAGTTTAAATATTTTGTAAGATGCTGATAAACATGCACAATCAAACAATCCATTTCAAATTTTAATTCACAGTCATATAATTCAGTCGGATAATTGACCATTATTATTTCAATAATGATATATCCAACATAACTATAAGGCATATCTTTCATATTAATCATGTCAATATGGCCACATATATATGGCTTGTAAATTTTTTTTTTAAAATGAAATGAGACTTTTCATGTATATATTTATGACATAAATATATTATAAATATAAATATATATATTTTCTTAAAACATTTAAATAAAATATAGCAAGAAAATCATAATGACTCTTATTATTATTATTATTTTCAAAATAACATTTTCAGAACCAGTGCCACATTGTGTCGGCCGCAGACCTAAGTGTGTTTTTACATCTTTGACTTATTCTCTTTTAATTATTTAGCATGTTATCTGCCTGCACTATAAATACACAGCAGGGGAGAGCTTTCTTCCTCACAAGCTCAGTAACAACTTCTGCTTCCACCTTCCATTTTCTCACTTTTTCTCAAACCCACATATAATGGCTAACTCTTTCTCTCTAACTACCTTTTCTTCTTCTTCTTCTCTGTTCATTGCTCTGCTGTTAATATTCTCAGCAGCAGCTTCAGCTCAGCTATCTTCAACATTTTACTCCACTTCCTGCCCAAACGCACTCTCAACCATTCAAGCCGCTGTTCAATCAGCTGTAGCTAATGAGAAACGAATGGGGGCGTCGCTGCTCCGCCTTCATTTTCATGACTGCTTTGTCCAAGTACAGCTTTAATCAACTATTTCATTACANTCCTTTTCACCAGGAGACACGCCTCTTCAAAAGAAACTCCAACTCCCTAGATATGAGCCATATCTAACAAGTGTATCTTCTCATAATCAATTGTTCGGCATACTTCAATTTGATGAAAATGAGTTATATAGCGGATCATTCATCTGTTGAGATATAAAAATCTTAGAGTTATTTTAGCTTCTACAAGTGATCAGCTTATGAGTCATCTATTTTTTTAGATTGCTCTTAGAGAGATCATAGCCCTCATTTTCTAACAACCTTAATAGCAATCTATACAAATCATTTTTTATAATATTGTTTATTATTGTTTCAAATATAATGTCAGTAACTTCTCAAATTAATTAAGATTTCTAGAGGGCCCTTATAGACGACAAATTTGTGAAATTTTATCATGTTCGAATAATTGAACATATTTACTCATACAATAATTCTTATTATCATCATTTTTCGAAAACCTTAAATTCATTTTTTAGCCCTTCCTGAAATCATCATAGCTACTTGACTATAAATAATTGCTTTATCACTTGGATTCATGGCATAAAAACATTCTAAAGATTATCTTTTTTCACAATCATAGAATATTTTGCCGGCGGTAACATTTCACCGTTACATAATCAAAACACGGCCACAAGTTTTAGGCCTTCTCCCAAGGCATGTCTTAGGGTCTGTTTGAGGCAACTGTATCTTATTGAATAATCTGCTTATAAGTTGATTAAAAATAATTTGCTGATAAGCTAGGTGCGGTGGCTATTACAAATTTTTATTTTTTTGGAAAATTTTGATCACAGCCAGAATGAATGTATTGGTCGCCATAATTTATCTATGATATGCTAATCGATGCTCATTCTATTATGCTTGCTCTTAACTAACATATGTCACTCACTATCAACCAACATGCAACACATATTTGCTCATTTCATTTACGACCACAATCAACTTTCACATTGTTAGAATTCTATCATTAATAGAATATATATTTATTATAAATGAAACCTTTTTAATAGTGCTTATTTCATCTCTATTAATGAGAAAGAGCATAGGTTTGCAGTCTGAAACTACAACTTATATAATCATTTAAATTTGATTTTGCATGTAATGTTTTCATTCCATGAGTTTCTACATAAATTAATTCCTTTGTTATGTTCGTCCGATTAGACACAAGAAAATGTTCCTCCATTGTTAGGGTGTGACAAATAGGGTTGTAATAGAGTTTATTCGAATTGAGTGTGGCCTAGACTGGACTTGACTTACCTATTTTATAAGTTAATCATGTGCGGCTCTAGTTCTAGTCACATTTTCACACATATGTTCATACATGACTTAGTTAAAACTTTGAAAACCGTACTTGGCATATACTTGATATGCTTATATTAATTTGAACATTTAATTCAACGAGTTCAAAAAGAAGCTAACATTCAAATTAGTAATTGATTTTAACTATATAGTAATTAATAAATAAATTTAAAATTGGTATCTAATCAATTTACAACAACCAAAAAATTAAATAATAAATTACAAATAATATTTGTTACTATCAAATAATATAAATAAATACTAAAAAAATATTTCATTGAAATAAGTAAATTTTCTTAGAGGATTCTCCCATTTTGAATAATGGCCGCTTGATCTCGGGAACCACTGCTGATGGGATGGGCGAATAAAGGCTTTGGGCCTCTCAGGCTAAGCCCAAGGATGAATCAACCGTTCTTTTGGTTAGTTAATGGGCTTACCGCATATGTTTCTTTTGGGGGCTTTAATTTAGGGTATTTACATTTATTCCAGCCAATTCTTATATAAGTTAAAATTTGCTTTTTACATCTACACCACCAAAATGTTTCATATCACAAAAAAAATAATACAATTATTTTAACTTTTAAAAATTGAAAATATTTTTATGCATAGATAATATAGTTTATGTGTGTGTATATATTTAAAAACTTAATTTTAGATGTCAAATATGTAAACACATAAGAATTAAGTCCTATATGATATATGATAAATCTTATCTTCCCTACGAACCCTTACACCAACTTCCTACATTCCCCTTTTCCACACCTTCTTGCGAATATGGAAACATGTGCACTGCTCAATTTGAAATTTTCTCATGTTTGACAACAAATTGGATTTGATACTCGAAATTATTTGCTAAATTAATTTTTCATAATTTCTTCTATGATTTGCTGCAGAAGAAAAAAAGAAATAATTAATTGGTATCATTAACTATTTGATTAATTTCTTAATGGGTCTAATGACATGATGGAATTAATAAATTGACATGCTTGCTCCCCTTGTAATCTCTCTCAGGATTTAGTTTCCCTCCGCCGTTTCTTCTTTTGATTGTGGCTCTCGGGTAGAGAGAGAAAGAGAGGAGATAGAAAATGAGAAAGATATTGTTCTTTCTTGTAATCATCGAGGCGATCGACGAGTTTAATCATCGAGTAATAAAATCCTCTGCAGCTCCGTAGTTGTAGGCAATTTGCTGAACCACGTAAACATGTGTCTCCGCTGCATTTTTCTGTTTTACATTTTTTCTCGATCTTTTTTTTTTGTTTTTTCCTTCTTTTTTCACAACAACAAGTATCAAAGCTCAGGTTCAGATCTGAGGGAAAACGATTACCGAAGATGATGTGATGACATCGGAGATCGAGAAGTTTAATGACACAGATTTTGATTATTGAATGATGCAGATAGAGGACTAACTCTATGGGAAAAAACTTCATCTTCCGTTACAGGGAAAACGACAGGAAAAGATGTATTCTCTGTCAGGGAATCAGACTTCGGAGCTAACAAAACTTTCACCAGAGAAGAACACATTGCATAACAAGTGTGTGTACCGGGTGAAGACTGTGTTTGATGAAAGTAAGCGGATATTACCGCATAGACAGGATATTGCCCATGTAGTGGGAGTTGTAAGCAGAAACATGAGTAACCCAGGAAAAAGCTTAGAGGTACAAAGCTATGTTGGTGATGATATGTCGACTAAGGGTGTTACTTTTGAGAAGTTGAAGTTGTGCTCGACTTCAACTGGTCTTCTGGTATGAAGACAAGGGCTTTGAGTTGCAGGGTGGATGATATCACGTTTGAAGAAAATGAAGACACAGCTAGTGGATGATGCAGTCAGTGTACCAGTCACCAAGTGAGAGATTTGTTGCAAATATAGAAACAAATTCACTACTCAAATTAACATTTTTTCATGTTTGACGACAAATTGGATTTGATTCTCGAAATTAATTACTAAATTAATTGTTCTTAATTACTTCTATGATTTGCTGTAGAAGAGAAAAGAAAATAATTAATGGGTTTCATTAATTATTTGATTGATTCCTTAATGGATCTAATGACATGATTCAATTAATAAATAGGCATGCTAGCTCCTCTTGTAATCTCGCTCGGGATTTGGTTTATCTTTGGTGTTTCTTCTTCTTCATTGTGGCTCTCGGGTAGAGAGAGAATGAGAGGAGAGAGAAGAGATAGAGAGATTGTTTTTTCTTGTAATCATCGAGGCGATCGACAGGTGTAATCATAGAGAAATAAAATCCTTTGCAGCTTCATGGATGTAGACAAGTTGCCGAACCACATAAATATGTGTGTTTCTATTGTATTTTTTAGTTTCACGTTTTTTCTCGATCCGATTTTTCGTTTTGTAGTCGTTGTTTTTCACAACCCGCCTTACAAGTATCAATTTCTCTAACTATTCTCCTCAATCAACCACATACAACCATTCAACCTCCTCCTACTGAACCTTACCCTTCACTTCAACATTTAAAGCACTCATGTCGTCCCAAGAAAAGAAGACTACAAATAGAAACAATGAAGCTCAAACAAATTATGGATCTAACTTACTAGGTTACTTCAGGAATCTATCCCACCAGCTTTATCAAGCCGTTCAACTATCATATTGGCTTGTATCTATGTCCTTGGAATTCTCAACTCTCTATAGAAAAGGTACCTGAGAACGAGTCTCGCCACCCATCACTCAAATAGTCCTAGGCTGAAAATGGAGCTATAGGAGTTAGCCAAATGACTTGGTTTAATCAAGAGCATGTTAAAAACTATGATGAAAATTTTAGATCAATTGTTAAAAAGCCAACCATTTAGATTCTATTAATTATTTCCCTACACCCGTGGAAAATCCTACAACTTGATGTATAAAATGCATTCCTCCATGGCTAACTTGATGACATTGTCTACATGAAGTAGCGTTTAGGATTTCAAGATGGTCAATATCCTCGTCATGAATGCCTCCTACACAAAGCCATCAA
The DNA here is from genome assembly GCA_002079205.1 of Phalaenopsis hybrid cultivar. Lineage (NCBI taxonomy): Eukaryota > Viridiplantae > Streptophyta > Magnoliopsida > Asparagales > Orchidaceae > Phalaenopsis > Phalaenopsis hybrid cultivar. The sequence continues at coordinate 81,626 of JXCR01085215.1, read as the reverse complement.
CGGCTTAAAGCTGCACCAAGATGATGGTCTTCCAACTTCTTTAGACATCTCAAATAATAAAAGGTCCTCCCCAGCATAGCATACCCTTCCCTCTTCCTAAACCCCAATGAAGGCAAGCTTGCCTTTCTTTTCATATATGTTGATGACATTCTCATCGTAGGAAATGAGAAAGAGAGCGAGATATTGAGAGAGAGAGAGAGAGAGAGAGAGAGAGAGATAATGAACTTCAAGTGTTAGATATGCAAATATGTAGGAATTAAGTGTCTGTATGTAAATTTTTCAAAAAAAACTATTTAATAGAGCTTTTGAGAAAGTTATCAAATTAAGTTTGAAGAGCTCAATATTACTTTGAATTGAGTCACATGAAGTTTAGTAGAGTATCTTTAGTGTGTTGAGTTTGTATCTCCTTCAACTCTCAAAGGCTTCCTACAAAAAAAGAAAAATTATAAAAGAAAGTTAAGATGCAAAATTAAATTCAAGATTAATTTGAATTGTATAACATTTACACTTGTCACTTACATTTGTCTATGTTTTGTATAGTCTATATATATTTGATCTGAATTTATGAAGCAAAACCACTATCAAAAAATATTAAAAGTTTTCTATATATAAATCATATAGTTAAAAAACTTGCATATTACACACATAATACTCATAATTTTAATATCAAATCAAAAACATCACTATTACAAATTTGTAAAGCAAAATAAATATTTTCATGCACATGTTTAAATCATTCAAGTGACATGTACAAATTTGAAAGTTTAGAACGTTTGAGATACAAAAACATATAAGACTATGAATTTACATTTAAAAAGTGGAATTGAGATCCACAATAAAATTCTCTTGTGTTTAGATATTTGAAGCCTAAACTTTCATATTTACACACATAAAGCTCAAAACTTTAATATTACATCAAAGCATAACTATTATAATTTCTTAAAACTGAAATATACATTTTTAAGTATAGGCTTAAAGTACTAAAGTATCATAAATGTAGATTTGATATATAAAAAATTGTAAGAATTGTGAGGTACTAATGTGAATTTTCCTTTGAAAGGGAAAACATACATTCATAGCTCACAATTCCTATGTATTTATCCATCTGAATCCCAAATTTTTATATTTATACATGTAGCACTGAAATCTTTAATATCACATCAAAAACATTGCTATTACGACTTTTTGAAACTTAAATACGCACTTTTAAGAAATATGTGCTACCTATGAATTTCCCTTTAAAAAGAAAAATTTACATTTATAACATACAAGTCGTATGTATTTACATACCCCGTAGCTAAACAGACATATTTTTACACATGATACTCACTACTTTAGAAACAAATTGCGTGCATGTAAGTATGAAATTTAAGGCGTGAGATACAAAAGTACACAAATTGTGTGAAATACGCTTTTTCATGCCTTGATTTAAAAAGCCAAAGTGACATGCATGTAAATATGAAGGTTTGGAGATGAGATACTTAAATATAAAAGAATTGTGTGCCAGGTATGAACTTTCTCCTTCAAATTTAAGTTTTAGATATAAAAGTACCTAACAATTGAGTAGTATGCATGCAATAACGAGCTACATAATAAAAATCTTAGAAAATTGTGTCACATTTTCAAATTTCTTTAAATAAATTAAACTCAATATGCACTAATTCTAACGGTAGAAATTTAACAAAAAAAAAATCAGGGAATATATAGTGGAGTCGAGGTTACTTATGATTTGAGTGTCTGAACTCAAAAAATGATGAGCTCCAGCGAAATTGAGAATCGAGGGTTAACTTCAGTGCTGGAGCAAAAGAAGGTACAAGGGAGAAAAAAGGAGAAAGTTAGTTTGTCTGTTCGATATAAATAGTCTTACCAACGACTTCCCAACAGTTTTGACCATCGATTATCAAATTTACTAAAAACCCATGAATCTGCCCAAAAGAAAGCCTTTATGTTAGGTATGACTCATATACCAGAATTTGTAGTCTCTTGGAATTGAAGAGTTGTGTCTCTTGGAATTTAGTGAGTTGGGAGGAGTGAGAGCGTGTTAGTAATTTTATCTGTGGGTTTTATCTATATATATGATGTATAACCCTATGAATATGTAACTTGACTCCTCTGAAATAGTGAAATTCGCTGTTTTGCTCCCGATAACGTAGGCATCTTTGCCGAACCTTGTAAATCTTTGTGTTCTTCTGTTTTTGTGTTGATTTTTATTTTTTCTTCGCCCTAAGTTGCTCAACACTTTAATTGTCCTAACCATCGAAAAGTCGTTGAAAATAAAGTTAAGATTATCTACAAGCTTTTGACCATCAATTTTTCTGGCAATTTTTGCTATATTTTCTATTGCAATAAGCCTTCGAGTTTGCTATCTTTTTTTAAAGAACTTTTGATGTATGTAAGATTGAAGTATAGGTATTAGATATGTAAATACATAATAATTGAGTAATATTAATGCAAATGTTCTAAAAATAATTTATCATTTGTTTAACAAATTAATAATAAAACCACATCACAAAAAATTTATTATCATAAAAAAACAAATAGCATGCATACGAAAAAAGATATTGACCAAAGCTCCTGTGGTCAACAAACATCTGATTAACTTGCTTTTATTTTGCAGGTTGTATGTGATCCATTCCATTTAACCCTTACCCTTAAATTCTTCGTTTTCATCTTCATGTCATAATTTCTTTTGTCATGGCACGAGGAAAAAGTGAAACTCTGTCATTATGTTCAGACTTCAGAAAATAATAAGATTAATTTACTACTCTCCAGTTAGACAGTAGATGTTATTTCTAAAATTGTCAGCTATATAGAAGTTCTTTATAAAGCAGCATATATAATTCCTCTCCTTCAAATTTTCTTCGCTAAAAGCTAAAATATCACCATCTCTTGCGTCAAAATTAGTGTTTGTGTTATGTTTCTTCTATCTTTTTCTTCAGTTTTTTGGCATTACTACAATAAAACTAATTTCTTTATTGACCTTAGGTTTTACTAAATCCACCATCTCTTTGTATTAACCATAAACTCTTAGGGGCTATTTGGGGCATGTGTTGATTATTTATAATCTGCTGATAAGCAGATTTTTCTATTAATCTGATAATTTGCAGATTATCAGAATAAACTGACTTACTGTTTGTGGTGGCTTATTCAAAATAGTTTATTGGTAGTTATGACTGTATAAATGACATTCCTGCCCATGTCTGATAAAACTGTTTGGGGCAGCTTATTCAGAATAACTTATTGGTAGTACAGAAGCATATGATGCAGAAACATAAAATCATTCTAGATCAGTTTGAAAATATGACAAACAGTTCTCACACTCTTGTGAGTATTAGAAAAAATTAAAAAAAGATAAAGACAAATACAAGTACAATGAGAAATATTAAAATATTTAATTTCGAACTCTGACTACGTCTGTCCTCAGCTGCACTATTAACCAGGGAAAACATTAGCTTCCATCACTGCTGGCAGTGTAACATGTTGGAGTGTCAGCCCATCGGAAGAAACCACAACGAGCTGAAACACCCCTAAGACAACCGTAGAACTGTCTACCACTGCTATGAGGCTGACGCGATGTAATGGAGTTGGTAGTCCACAGTAACACAAAATAACACTGTCTTTCACCGAAATTCTAGAAGTCCTGTTGGTATAACTGTGAAAAAAAAATAAAAAAAAAAACTTAATATTGGATCTTATCCCAAAAAAGAAAAAAATACACATCAAAATAAATCTATAATGTTCGAAGAAGAGAAAGACTTGTTAGATTAGCTGTCATAAATAGCATCTGCTATAGACTCCCTAAGCGCAGTCATCTCAGCCACACCCTCCACGTCATGAACTTCAAATTCATCAAAGTCATTCTCATCCTCAAGAAATGAAAGCTTGATCATAATTTTTTATGGTTTTTCATAAACATTCAGCTCAACGTTATCAGTCATGCTGAAGTCCGTATTTGAACGTGAGGGATGTCTTCGGATGAAGTTATGCAGTGTCATTGTTGCCACCACAATATGCACCTACTTCTGAAATGGATATGACGACATATCACGTAGGATGACCCATTTCTTCTTCCAAACTCCAAACGTTCTTTCAATGACTCCACGTAAAGATGAGTGACTTTTGTTAAATATTTTTTCCTACCACGAATAGTGTGACTTGCTCGCTGAAAATCAAGAATATGGTACCTAATATCTGGATATGGCTTCAAATAACCCCTCTGCATAGGATATCCAACATCAACCAAATTGTATTTTCCTGCTATGGAAGACATTGTTATTTCCAATAAATACCTATAACTAATAATTTTATAAATCAAAGCATTCCTGAAAGCGGATGAGGAAGACCATATGATTTATTCCTAGTAGCATAAAAGAAAATTAATGTCATGTGCGCTCAATTCCCAGCCCATCATAACATATGTGAAACACATGTTGAAGTCACATACAACAATGACTTTTTAAGTGGTTGAACCACTTCGACCAATGTAAGCCATATTGTCATGGCTGGGTAGTCGAGCATCAACGTGAGTATCATCAATTGCACTTATGCAGTTCTGTTTTACAGGTTAGAAAATATTTCTATTTTGGTATGTACGTAAAGAAAATAATAGTTACCTTGAAGTAAGGTATGTAACGGGAATCGGTTGTGATTTCTCCTGGAGTATTAGCACATAATGGATTCTCTAGCCTGATGATTTCAGTGGCTAAGCTAACAAGTTCATGTATGCCTTTGGAGAAATAATGGTTTATGGTCTCCGATGAATGCTGAAATCTCTCCATAGCACCACTAATTGATTCATTCTGTGACAGAATATATAGTGTTATAGTCAATTCCTCCATTCTCGTCGTTGTCAAAGAACCTTGGAGTTCGTGATTCAAGGATAACTCGTGTAGGAGATCCATAAATATCAGTACAGACATTTGAAATCTGTTAATGGACCTAATTGGATGTCCAGAAAGCATCTCACCTACCCATTTATCCCCAACAAAGCTGAAGGTCATTCAGGGTACAGTAAGGCATCAAACATGTTTTGTTATGCAATTGTGTAAGGTTACATAGCTATGATCTTCAATAGAGAGCACTATAACTGAAGTGCATGTGTAACAAATAAGCAATAGACATTTTTCGTATACTGACTGACTGGCATTGAAAGACATCCAACTGAAGTATAGGTGTGACAATAAAGCAAGACACATCTTACATTTGATATGCACCTTCTTATACATCTTGGAATCCAATTCCACCAGAAGCAACTGTCGAATTAATATGCATTTCCATCAGCATAAAAAACCAATGCAAACCGAAGCTCTAAAGACCAATACAACTCGTAGGTCTAAAATATAAATAGTGTATTTTCTCTCTACCCTTAGCATCAAAAGAAGCTAGAAAACCCCATAAAAATATACCAACCTGATGCTCTAAAATCCAAACAGAAATAATTCATCAACACATAAGTGAAAGTGAGATAATTCATGCACTAAAGAGCAACATTCAAAAAATTGTGGGTTCTGTATGTAAATGCTCGATGATATATTTTTTAACTAAAGAGCATAGTATCAAAAGTTGATAGCATTCCATAGATAGCATGCATTTCATCTCAACACCAAACCATAGACATAGTTTGCATTTCATCTCCAAGGCCAATAAATTCCCAATTATACAACTTAGTAATATTCAAAGAAAAGTCCCATGATATATTCTCTAACTGGAATGTATCTAAATGCATTTCAAAAAATTCCCCATTATTTGCAAACAGTAAATAGTATTTGCATTGCAAATGAAGTGGAGGGCATTGTTTCTTCTCCACAAATAACAAGAATTCAAAATATTTCCATGCATTGCAATCACAAAATAGATCCCAAGCATTCCAAAATTACAATTTTCCAATTCCAACATTTCGAACCATGAAGTTTTAACACAAAAACAGGAAGAAGAAATTTTCCAAATGACCCAATCACTAGGGCTATCAAAAAAGCTCGTTGTTCACGAACAGTTCTTGTTCAGTTTGTCAATGAGTTCGTGTTTGATTCGTTAGATAAGTAAACGAGACGAGCGTGAACAATTTTTTTTTCGTTCATTCAGTTAAATGAACCAAACACAAACAATGATGTGTTCGTTCGTGTTTGAATCGTTATTGTTTGAAATATAAAATAATTTAAAATAATTATGTATAAAAAATTTTATGATATTTTTAAAAATTAAATTTTATAAATTATAATATGNTCTTAGGCTTTCTAAATTGGAAATTACAACACCATAGACCCTTAAAAAAGTATAATAATTTGTCATAGTACAACCTATGAATTATTTATCCAATATTCTACAACCTTTCCAAACTATTATTAATTACAGTATCCAGACCATGGAATTTACAGATTAATTAACAATTTTCTTTTAAAGGTTAAGCAAACATCTAAGAGAAACATTTAGGCCTCTTTACAAAAAGCCTCGCTCTACTGAAACATCAAAAAAAAAAGCTAACTACTAAAATTGCATATGAAATTCAAAAAAGGAATAACTAGCAAGAATTGAAGACAAGTGCAGTAAATAAGATAAAATAAATTCGAAGCCAATTCAAATTCTATTTCAGTTCAAAAGTAAGGTATAAAACAAAATACGAAATAAGCCTAAAATGTCCTAAAAATTGGTCTAGAAATCCTTATCAACTTCCTTGCAAGAAAAATTTTCTATCTAAATCATATTAATATTAAAAAGAAAGTTGTTTGATATTTCAAAATGGTATATTCATTTTAATATTTGCTTATCCATTTCATTCTATTCCTATATAATCCACATGTTTAATAAAATTAAGATGTACATCACCTAGTCCAACTACAACACTTAAAGTAGGACTAGGCGCAAAGCAAATATGGATCAATAAAATTATAGGTAAGAAACAATGAAACACTAACAAACAGTAGGCAGCAGAAAAGGCAAGGTTTGGTACCACTCAGGGCAACCATAGAACGTGAAATATTCCAAAAAATGGGGTTAGCCTACTTTTCCTTCTAGGAAAAAGATACTGAAATAGTCCTCACAACCACCTCCAATAACACTTCCAAGAGAATATAATCAAATCCATTAGGTAATCTACAAAATCTCCAGTTGTTATAACAGGTGCTCCTTCATCAACCCAATTGATTTAATCCAGTCATAGAAACTAATTCTTCAATGTTTATTGCGAAAAAAGAAAATATACCTTATGATTGAGAATCTAAAACAGCATGGGCACCAAAGGTGTTGCTTCTAAGATTCTTGTGGCCTCCAGATTAAAATAATCAGACTTTAAATTTGATAAATTTCACTTCAACCATGTTAAAGAAAATATTTTGATTATTAGTATGGCTAATTTTATAGTTAGCAATTATCAAACTTCCTGCTAAAACAAATGTTGTTATGCCGTATCATGACTTAATGATGCAAAGTAAGCTCTTAGTCTTACTAGAACTTCTAGCTCCTCGCATGATTTAATGATACATAGTAAGCTCTTAGTCTTACAAGGATTTTTAGCTCCTCACATGAATTAATATTCATAAATGCCTATTAGTTTTGTTCTTGCTTTGTTCTCACTTA
>JXCR01085215.1:51927-73768 GCA_002079205.1 Phalaenopsis hybrid cultivar | reverse complement strand
GGACCAAGTGATGCACATTCATTGTAAACAAACTTATGCAACTTGGTTTGACCACAGAAACCCTTTCCAATGGCCTATGATTATGATTGATATAAAAACTTCTTCAGAGTAATTAGAGATGTGGTTGGAAATAACCAGTCCTTGTAGTTCAATTCTATATTTATATATAGCTTTTGATCTTAAAGCTCAAATATAGAATTTCAATTCATGCTTTATTTCTAAATCATTTTTAATTGGTATCAATTTTTGAATACACGATTATATTTTATCCTTGAATTCCAAAATTAATTTTTATAAAAGAATAGGAGGAATTATTGATTCATAAACCCATTTAACTCATATGCAAGTTAAAAATAATTGAATGAAAAGAAAAATATTGTATAGTGTCATGTAATGTTTTGCAAAATCTTCTACTTCAAGTAATTTATTTTCCAGTGATCATCAAGATGAATATTGGTTTCACGAGGCTTACTTGGAAGTTAATCGCTTATAGGAAGAGCCAAGAAGAGAATTATGAATACTCAAGTAAAGATTTACAAATCCAAAGCTTATGTATATTAGTGTATGTATCTTTGATTGTCATTATAAATCAATTGAGCGTGTATTATCAAAGCTCTTAGAGATAATAGCGCAAGTAAAATTGATTATATTTATTCAAAATATAGATTTGAGTTTAATGTTTAATTAATAATTCTTGGAGTTTTTACATACCTACCACCTAAAACATATCAATTTACATTCTCAACACCCAAACTTAAATATTTACAAATTAACCACCGCAAACATCCCCTTACCCCAAAACAAACACTCTCCGTTACACCTTACCCTCGACTCTGTCTCCAACCTGTTCCCCCTTACCGTCGTCTTCTTTGGTTATCAAAATTTTGGCTTTTTGTTCGTTTACTCAGCAGAGAGATGTATCATGAGGTTTTCTTTGAGATCAATTCTTGAAGTCTGCTACAGAAGCGGAGCCGTCTCAAGTAACCACCCCAAGCACAACAATAGATACGCCAGCAAGCTGCACAACTAGTGATATTTACTACTTTTCTTTCTTCTCAACCTCAGCATATAAAATTTTACAAGACTCGAAAAAAATTTTCCACTGCCAATTCCAGATACACCAAAACTGCTAATGCTCCAAAACAAAAGAAAAATATGCAGATCTTCACAGCTACAGGAGGCATAACATTTACATTAAGTTTCACCCGCGAGCACTTCCATAGTGCATCCATATAGAGTTTCATCAAATCCGGCAACGGAAAAAAAAAAAAAAATCGTACGATTTAAAATCGAATCAAAGGCAACACATAATAAATTCAAGCCAAACACAACCTGTAGATGGCGAGGGTAAGGTGTAACAGAGAATGTTTATTTTGGTGTAAGGGGAAGTTTGGGGTGGGGTGGTTAATATGCAAAGTTTAGGTGTTAAGGATGTAAATTGATGTGTTTTAGGTGGTACGTATGTAAAAACCCCACAATTTTTTGGAAATCGATTGAGTTAATTTTTAATTTATGTGATTAATTCTCTTATTATTGCAAATATTACTTATAATTATAAAACTATTTTAAGGAATTTACTTGCAAGTATTTTTTAAAGTATTTGAACTTAATTAGAACTCTACTATATAAATAAATTATAAATTAATTTGTAATTTAGCTTCCTAGTATTATTGGACGTGTCATTCGGTTAGCATGCCACCGCTAAGTGGTAGGGATTAAGTTTCATTGTTTCACGACTTGTCACTAATTATTGGATCAATTGTAATCATTTTGTGGGTTGAACTTAATTTAGCAATTAATAGTTACTTTAACTGATAGTTGGAAATCTATTTGGTTAACTTGGGTTAACATTTGGAAAAAATGTTTGGATATTTTAAATTTTATTGTAGTTAATTGAGTATATAAATATTACACAAATTTTCATAGAGAATTTGGTGGACTAAGAATTGGAGAGCTTTCATTATTGGAGAAGAGTACTGTTCATATAGCCAATCCATCCTTAAGGAATTTGATCGTGCTGATATCCTTCCTCATTCAATCTTGATGATTATTGTAAAGTTTTTCCATTTTTTTTTTATCTTCAATTTAGTATATTAGAGATTGATTGTAAAATTTATTATAATCATAATCATTCAATTCACTCTAAAGTGCCGGAGTCTTTGGTTTGATATTTTACATTTCATTAGTCTTTGGGTTTACTTACACCATCAAGTTTATGTGTTTAGGCTTTAGATGCTGTAGAAATAGAAATAGCAATATCTCTACTGAATAATTCACTTATTACTAAAGATCAAAGAACAAATAACTTGCATAGCTAGAGACAGTATCTAAATTACCATTCAATATGTAAGAACTGGTAGCAAATTACAGAAAGGTAAATTTCCTGAGAAGGGTGTAGAGCAAAAAAATGAGCAAGTTTTACAGTAATAAGTTCAAAACGCAAGCACAAACATCCAGAGATTATCAAGCACCGAACAAGTACCTCTCAACCTCCTCCTTTGAAAGCTTAGTACAAAAAAGTCCAGAATCACCTCGAAGGAACTGTTAAAAATAAAATAGAATATAAGTCAAGAACAAATACTAAAAAACTTTAGGCTCAAAAACAGGATTTTGCCACACCTTTGCAAGCTTGTGAATGCCAGGCTTAACCTCATCAGCTGCTGATCGGCCCAAAGAAACCTGCATGACTTTGTTGGATCCAAGAAAAAATCTGCCAAAATACCACATCAGCCTACAAGTATGCAATGAGTTCCAGAACGATTAACACATAGATATGTGAAGTTTGAACCTGCTGCTCGGCTTGAGCTGCTCCCTGAGCTCCTTCAACTTCTGATTCCTCATATTCTCAAAAGTAAACACATAAGCGGAGTTATAATCCTCCAGAGCTTGTCTTACAGAATTCACGATGACTTCCTTGTGATCTCTTCCCTTCTTCTTGGTCTTAGAAAGAGTCACTGCATGCGTTTAAAACAGTGGTGAATTGTTTCGGGGTTTCTGGTGTTTAAGTAGCGATTGATCGGGGGAAAAAGGGCGATTTCTATGAGAACTCACCAGGACGGTTGCGCTTCGACTTAGGCATCTTGACAACGTGGTAATTGAATGGTCTCCAAGGAGATCGCCGGAGCTACAGCTGCTCAAACCGCCGCCCGCTCGATTGAATCTCCGGCTTTCGGAGAGGATGAAGATACGAGATGGATAAACCCTCGGTCGGAGAAAGAGAAGCCGTTTGATCTATTTGAGTTAATCTTAGCCGTGGATTTTAGGGCACCGAGGTACTCTCTACCGTTGGATTGAAATTTGGCTCGAAAACCAAAGAGAACGGGTTAATCATATATGTGCACTTGTATATATCAACTTCAATATATCAATATTTATATATTAATTATCAAAAATTGATTTTAAGGCTTTATGCATAGTGAAGTGGGAATTTGGAAGATGGTTGTGGGCTTGTTTGGAAAATGGTTATGGGTTGTTTAGTTGCTTGTATTAATAGGTGTAATTTGAATCAAATGTATTACATTTTCAAATATAGGTGTTTCATAGTATAAAAATGAAATGCATGTAAGATTTTTGTAAATCTAGAAATGTAAGATTAGGCATATTTGAAATTTGTCATATTTTATCGTTCTCCATGTATTTCACAAAAGTTATCTCTGCAATCATCATGGGGTGCAATCTACCACGATCATCAGAGTTTGTTGTCGCCTATCAACTGTTGGCCACTTGTCATCATCCATTGTTGACGTTGATTGCCACTCGTCTTCATCTGACTGGCATCATTGACTGATGAGGGTCAACCACTGCTCATTGATCATCGTCATTGTCGTTATCGTCAAAGGCCGCACACCACTAACGCCAACGTCGCATATGGGTTTACATTGATTTCATTTCACTTTAAAATAAAGATACAAAAATGAACTTTTGTGTTTAATTTACACATTTAAAGGTTCTAAAGCATTTCAAATACCTTATATTTAAATTATAATGCATTCTTTTTTTACTTTGATGCGCGCTAGTAAACTTGTGGTTGTATAGTAGTGATTTATTATCTTAATGTTATACGATAATCCAACACACACTCAGAGGAAATAAGATCATCAATAGGGATACCAAAATTTTTTACTTAAAAACCCAAAAAGTAAAAAAATCACGAGCTTTGCCTAGTTGAAATATTTCACTAAAAAGTACAGCCCTTTGTCTAACAAACAGAAACAAATTACACAGTTTCTTTGATTACAACGCAAGAAAAAATTGTTCACATATGGAAGGGTGTTGGAGGCGGAGGTATAACTGGAAGCGGAAGCAGCGATGGCGACCTGAAGCAGAAGCGGCTACAGCTGGAAGCGGAAGCCGAAGTGGCGACGGCAACAAGAAGCAGAGGCGACAACGGCAACGGCCAGAAGCAGAGGAGGCAACGCGGGCGGCTCCTGGAAGCAATGAGGGTGGCCTAAGGTTGTGGCAGTCATAGGTGGCGGCGATGACAGGAATTGATTGAAGGTGGTGGCGACTAGAAACGATGGCGACAACAAGGACAACTAACGTTTGCCTTTAGTGGCGATCGGAGTTGGCCAAAGACAGCTACCCAAGGTGGCGGCAACTAGAAATGGCAACGACGGCTAGTAAGCGTTAAAACTGTTGTGCAGGATGTTGCGTTGCAGCTCCCAATTTTGTAAGCTATGATCCTCCGCACGCCAATGTTCTATGTCCCCTCACATGAGGGGGATAGAGTTTTATTTATAGAGTTAAGTTGCAAATAAAGAAATAATTCATATCGCGCTTGATCAGACGATCCACAGAAATCCGTTTGATCGGTGACATTTGATGAACATTTGAGTGCATTAATGACACTGAAATTGAGCAACATCAGGCTCATTAGATTTTTCTCATCGAGATACTCGATTTAATTGTAAGTTTGCTAGAATTGAAGATCATTTGATTATGCAAAGTATGCCTGAAAATTTTTTATTATGTTTTAAGCGTATATTCAATGCTCACTTGGACTCAAATTATATAATTTTTTATGTCATTTTTGTTCAACTCACTGAGCTACTTTATTGAAATCAGTGTAGGCAATTGTTAACTTAATATTTTGAGCTTCCGACAGTACCAAATCCTAATATGCATTAAGATCCGCCTATGATCAATATAATTATTTTTTTTTGGAAATGTAATCATGTATCAATGATCTGACTTATGTCATTTATGATTGATAAAAGTGTCTGCACTGATCTCAAAGTGATCTAACAATCCAGATGAAAAGAATACGATGAAGACTGCCCCTTGTCTGGAATTTGTGGGGCCTGCCTAAGCAAATGAGTTAGGCCAGAAGACGCTCTGATAATTTAAGCACAAGTCATTCGATCGAATATAATAAAAAATAACATCCGAGCCAACCAACACAAAAAAAGACTTGATGTAATCGCCCACCTTCCCCATTAGAGCGGATTCAAAGAAAGATTCAGTTCCGCAAAGTACCTCCGACCATCTCAAAAAAAACTCTTCCCCAAGAATCGAAGGTAATCAAATAGACCGCCCGAAGACTGTCGAGGAAGAAACCCATAATAATAAAATATCAAAAATACCCCTATACAAACACCTTCCAAAGATCTATTGTCTATAGAAGAAATATTCTATAAATACATATTTATTAATGCTCATTATTATTATTATTATTATTATTATTATTATTATTATTATTATTCTATTTTTTTATAATTTTATGTTATATTTTTTAGTCGTGATTCATGAATAATCCCAGCATAGGAAAGAGAAAAACATGACGTGGTCTCTTTGTCCTGTTTGGATGATAAGCCGACCAAACTGCAGGAAGAGCTGGCGTGTAAGAAATTAGAGAATCTGCCAACCGGAATCGAACAAAAACCTGATTGGTTCGGTTGGCACCATGTGGATTTCATTCAGATTCCTACTTCTTATGTTGGATATTAGTTTAACGGCTTATAAATTTTTAGAATAAATTAAAATTTAACGTCAGCCGTTGTCGTGCACTTATGCAGTCGTCGATCATCACCGACCACCGTCAATCACCGCCGACCACCACCGACCGGACCCTGCCCATCACTATCAGTCGTCAGCGGTTGACTATGTAACTTAGAAAACCTAGTAACTCTTTCTCGCTTACGGGATAAGTTGTTGCAACTGTAATCGTCTCGGTCAGTTTCCGTGATTTTCCATTTCTCGTTTTTTCAACGTAAAAATTTTTGGTGTCCTTATTAGTTAATCTTTTTACTGAGTATGTGTTGAATCTTCATACCACGCTAAAATGATAAATTACTATTGTATTACCGTAAATTTTCTAGCACTCATCACTAATTAATTTTATATAAATGTTAAGTTAGTGATGTAGATTCTGAAATTAAAATCTTTGTTTAAAAATATTTTAATATTTATTGAAACTATTATAAAAATCTCATAGAGTGAATCCAAACAAGTGTTTGGAATGATTGAATGCTGACATTTTATAATTTAAACAGCAAAATTTGGGTGTTATAAATGTAAAAATGTAAATTTTATATGTTAGATGTTTATATACATAAGAAATTGGTGGTATGGATGTAAATACCTCTATATTTAAGAGAAACATTATATTTGTATACTCCAAATATATATTTGAATTACAAATATTTTTATTTTTCTTATATTTGAGCAAATCAAAATAGAAAATAAAAAATAAGATAAAATTTAATTAATTTTTAATATTATATTAATCTAAAACCAAAAAAAAAAAAAAATGCAATAACTAACAAGCTTGAAAGCTCATAATTTCTATTGTCCTCACTAAGCCCTTCAGTTGAGTTTAGAAAACAACAGCAAATTAGTGATTTAATTAAGATTTAACCCATAATTAAGGAAGAATCAAACTTCTATAATTTACATGATTACATGATAATTTAATGATAAAACCTTCATATCATACATAATTATATCTTTTTTTTTTTTCTTTTTTAGGAAACGCGGGAAGGAGAGCGAGTGCTAGCTCTGCTCCCATGATTCAAACCTTATTTTCAGGCACAATGGGGCTTCACTTAATAGGTCATTCTGTTCAATGCCAACGCTTAGCGAATCATTGATCTGCAGCATTGAAATTCACCAAACTCATAGAAACCGCAGGCTTCTCGCCCATTCGCAAGCCCCCTATGGCATCATCCTCAGATTCCTCCTTCCTCCGCCAACGAAATTTACGAAGATAGACGTAGAAGAGAAGACATAAGAGAAAAATAGTAAACATTGACACGATCACAAATAACATGATCTCTCCATGAATTGTGTATCCTTTGTCTTGAGTCTGTCTGACAGCATCCGGCGAAGCCGAGTCAGAGATCGCGGTGTTCATTGGAACAGAGAAGAAAAGGAAGAACTATATTGCTATAATTCCCTCATTCTCCTCTCTATTTTTCTCCCTTTATATAACCCATGGGAGCATTTCCTCAAGCACAAAAATTGCAAGATTTCATTGATCCCAAAAAAAAAGGGAGGTCAATGATTGGTTTATAGAAGGGCCCACTCTTTCATGTTCAGAGGTTGACAGCTAAATATTCTTTGTGATGTATTATTGTACTCAATTTACATTTTTAGTAATAAAATTAATGGAAAAAGGCTGCAATAGTTTTCATGATTGATGGTATGAGTCTGCTATAAATTGGTCTGTCATGGCTGCAATAATACCATGTTCTGGCATTTTAGTGCAAAAAATGAAAATGAAAAATCTAATTTTACAGGACAGTTAAATTAAGAAAGATTTACAAACATACCTTTTGATTCATATGTACTTACATGTTCGAGATCTAGGCTTACATACGTTCGAGCGAATGTATGTATGTCGACGGTCTAGATGTGCACAAGAAAAAGTATCGTGAGCTCGTTGCATCCACATCGTTAATGGTACATATTATGAACGTATGTAATGTTTACTCATGTGCGTCAGATTTGAAATTTGGTGGAGGGTATGAAATTTCAACGGTTAAGAATGCAAGAGTGAAGAGTACATAATTCATAATATTTGGCCACATTCCCTATCATATANTATATATATATATATAAGCTTAAAATATTTTAAAATATTTTCCAATATGGAACTAAAACCCCCTAATATTATTGGGTATGAGTAGCCCTCATAATACTCCCATCTACTAGTTGTTTTAATTAAAAAAAAAAATTCTTTTTTAAAGGCTAAACTACCTTATCAATGTACAACTTGGCTAATGCTTTAAAATGAAGTATTTTCAATCAGTGCATATTAGATTAAAAAGGATTTTTTTTTTAATTGTAAGTGAATTTTTTAAATGTCTAGGAGAAAAATGTCAAAAATGATCCCCTTATTTTTTTAGGGGAACTATTTTAATTCCAAAATATACAATTTTTTTTTAATAAAGGCTAACATAATCCACATAGAAAAATTTGTTTGGTTAAAATTAAAATAGTATGAAAACTAATTTGACACTTTTATAAGCTCTGTGACTAGAATGACCTCATATAAATAGTCAGAAAATATACTAAAATGTACATAATTTTATTTATAATT
Source organism: Phalaenopsis hybrid cultivar (assembly GCA_002079205.1). Lineage (NCBI taxonomy): Eukaryota > Viridiplantae > Streptophyta > Magnoliopsida > Asparagales > Orchidaceae > Phalaenopsis > Phalaenopsis hybrid cultivar. The sequence continues at coordinate 65,229 of JXCR01085215.1, read as the reverse complement.
TTATTTTGCTAGCATATATGAAAGTATGTATGTGTGTGTGTGTGTGTGTCCATTATATGAATTATAAATTTATAAGTGAATCAAATATCCCCAAGTTTTATAATGATTTAACCATTTATTAAACATACAAAAAAAAATAAAATAAAACAACATTTAGAAGGAATTTTAAAATCCTGGCACACACATCCCATAAAATTCATCCAACAAAACCATCTAGTCTATTGGGGGATGTTAAGTTGTAGAAATTACTTCAAGATATACGAAGTAAAATTTTGAACAAAAGCGAACAAAAAAAGACACAGAAAACACCATACTTAATATCAAAAAAGAAACATGGGAACAAGATAAAACTAAGAGCTGCACCAAAACAAGAAATCCACTGAAAAAAAATGAGGCGAAATGTACAAATTACACCACACTCAAATCTTCCCACCCATTAGAATACTCCAAAACAGCACGGATCTAATCTCCTTTGCACAAAAAAAAAATCAAAATTTGACACCTTCCCATCAACAAAATCGAAACTTTAAGCAAAAAACTATTAAAGTTGGTTGATGGCGATGGGGCGGTGTAGTGTCGTACTCTCGGGCTATGAACCTAGACAGTGCACGATTGCATTGTCTTCCGAAAGCTGGAGCGCTGCAACCATCGCCCCGTGCAATCATGCATGATAAATTTTTTTTATCTATCTACGATCAAAGATTCTTTTTCTAAACAATGCATTCTATCAACTTTCATAATGCTTAACAAACATGAATTATTTTGATGCTGCACGTGATAGACAAAAAATAAAAGTATGATTAGATGGGCATTAGTCAGATGATGATATTCTGATTCATTTGCATTTCATCTCGTACGCAACACCGTCGGCTCCACATCTATTATAGACGAAGTTCTTGTCGCATTGAAATCCACCAATTATCAGGTACAGCTTGGCTTGCAAAGTTTGTATACAGATGGATAAGAAAGCTGTGTGGCTGGTGAAAATATTACATACATTGAATGTATTGTCCTCCACATATATGTTCAACATATGTAATATTTTCTCTTCCAGGGACTTTAACAAAGAGAGACATGATAGACTTAATGTTGTGATTATTGTCAAAACTTAGATCAGGTAAAAGTTAANGAGAGATATATATATATATATATATATATATATATATATATATATATATATATATATTCATAGAAATGGAAACATATTGAAACACTTGCTTAAAATGTTAGGCATCCAAGTTAAACATATTAGCTATAGTAATTTAATCTTATATATAAATAAATATAATATATTATCATATTAACAATAAATATAACTTTTTTGATTTAATCTAAAGTGAGTTGAACAAGATCTAAGGAAGTTTTATTCATGTTTGGCTCATTTATAAATTGAGCTTAATTTTTTTTTTCATGATCAACTCTCACTTGTTTCACCATAGGAAAATTGTGAATTAACGTCATAATTATTTTCGACGCAAAATTAGCGACCAATTAGCATACATTAGCGTCGCCTTGCAGTTCCGCTTCCAAAAGAAACGACGCAAGCGAGTTGCTTCGAGTAGAGATGACGCTATAGCATCCTATTAGCATGGGCTATGACCGCTAATTCCGACGTAAGAGCCCAATAATAGGAAAATTATTCCATACGGACACTGCATGCAGAGATGCATGTGGTGTCTGATCTCCACAGTTGATCACAGCGTTTTCTTTTTTTTTTTTCAATTTTAAATGAAGCCCATCGAAGTACGTCTTTGTTGTGATCAACGGTGTAGATAGAATACCACATGCATTTCTGCATGCGGTGTCCGTATGGAATAATTTTTCCTAAATTAGGGCTCCCGCGAAAAGCAACTCTATTTCGCGCACTTCTCCTTCGGCTTGGTTTCAATGCCTCCATCAACTCCGTAGCTTCTCGCGTGAATCCAGCTTCGATTCACCGCTTCGACCCCGTCCAACATGAGAAATCTTCTTCCACTCCAAATTTCAGTTTAGCATAAGCTTTCATCATTTTTTTCCTTGCACAGGTGTTAGATCGGAAAATACATAGGTTTTGCTCAACTTTTTTACGTATTTCATTGTTATGTATGTAATGCATCTGAATTTCATGATTTTTTCTAAGTTTATGCTCTAAAACTATACAAACTTCATGTATGTATATATATATGTGTAGTGGGGACATTTGGTCTCTAATGAATACAATTATATGTTTTGATTTGTCCTTAAACTTCCTAAGTATCACTTTTTAATTTCTTTGTTTCATGCCTTTGCTTTGATAAAGAATCTTTCATGTGATTCTCAAATTGTTTCATGTGGGAACAAGTACAACATTTGTTTTCCACCATTATTTTTAGCTGTCAAAATATGCTTTTGGCCTATGAACATCTTCATCATCACAATATCTATGTGATCATTATTCCTTTTTTTTCCCTTTAATTCTAATACTTGTTTTCCTCCACCAAAGCCTCATGGAATGATTTTTATTTTTGATTATTATAACTCCTTATGTTTTCATGAAATCATAGGAAGATCTAAACTATGTCATGCCTAGGTTCATGTGCTAAATGAGAGCAACATGATTGGAATCAATAAAGTTAGTGTTTTTTATCACATTAAAGAGCATATACCATCATGATACATAATTATAACAAAATAAATAGTTTATAATAAATATTTAATAATATGAATTCACTATATTTTTTAGACTATAATTATAGGATATTATCCTCTTTAAATTAAAGATCAAGGCCATCATAAAGATAATAGCTTTACTCTTCGAAAACATTTTTATAAAACATGCTTAAAAAAAATATATATTTTAAAAAAAAAAAAGCTTAAAATATTATCCAATATGGAACTGAAACCCCCTAATATTATTGTTTTAATTAAAAAAAAATCTTTTTTAAAGGCATAAATACCTTATCAATGTATAACTTGGCTAATGCTTTAAAATGAAGTACTTCCAATCAATGCATATTAGATTAAAAAGGATTTTTTTTTTTTAATTGTAAGTGAATTTTTTAAATGTCTAGGAGAAAAATGTAAAAAATGATCCCCTTATTTTTTTAGGGGAATTATTTTAATTCCAAAATATACATTTTTTTTTTTGATAAAGGCTAACATAATCCACATAAAAAAATTGTTTAGTTAAAATTAAAATAGTATGAAAACTAATTTAACACTTTTATGAACTTTGTGACTAAAATGACCTCATATAAATAGTCAGAAATTATACTAAAATGTTTAAATTTGAAATTTAAAAACAACAAATGTGTCCACTATAATGATTATATGAAAGTGACTTTGGATACACATAATTTTATTTTGATAAATTTATGAGTGAATCAAGTATCCCCAAATTTTATAATGATTTAACCATTTATCAAACATATAATAAAATAAAATAAAATAAAATAAAATAAAATAAACATTTAGAAGCATTTTTAAAATCCTGGCACACACATCCCATAAAATCCATCCAACAAAACCATCTAATCTATTGGGGGATGTTAAATTGTAGAAATTAGTTCAAGATATACGATGTGAAATTTTGAACAAAAGCGAACAAAAAAAGACACGGAAAACACCATACTTAATATGAAAAAAGAAACATGGGAACAAGAGAAAACTAAGAGCTGCACCAAAACAAGAAATCCATCGAAAAAAATGAGGAGAAATGTACAAATTACACCACACTCAAATCTTTCCACGCATTAGAATACTCCAAAACAGCACAGATCTAATCTCCTTTGCACACAAAAAAATCAAAATTTCACACCTTCCCATCAACAAAATCGAAACTTTAAGCAAAAAACTATTAAAGTCGGTTGATGGCGATGGGGCGGTGTAGTGCCGTACTCTCGGGCTATGAACCTAGAACGCGCACGATTGCATTGTCTTCCGACAGCTGGAGCGCTGCAACCATCCACCCGTGCAATCATGCATGATAAAAAATTTTATCTATCTACGATCAAAGATTCTTTTTCTAAACCATGCATTCCATCAACTTTCATAATGCTTAACAAACATGAATTATTTTGATGCTGCACGTGGTGGACAACAAATAAAATTATGATTAGATGGGCATTATTCAGATGATGATATTCTGATTTATTTGCACTCATCTCGTACACAGCAACGTCGGCTCCACATCTATTATAGACGAAGTTCTTGTCGCATTGAAATCCACCAATTATCAGATAAGGTACAGCTTGGCTTGCAAAGTTTGTATACAGATGGATAAGAAAGCTGTGTGGCTGGTGAAAATATTACATACATTGAATGTACGAGCAGAAGATGATGAAGATGCGCTATTACTTTAATACATTGAGATTTTCAGGTATCTGTATCGACCTCCACATATATGTTCAACATATGTAATATTTTCTCTTCCAGGAACTTTAACAAAGAGAGACATAATAGACTTGAGGTTGTGATTATTGTCAAAACTTAGATCAGCTAAAAGTTAAATATCAAAACTTAGATGATTAGATTCATAAAAATGACTATGAAAGAATTATTTACTCACATTTATTAGAAAATGATGGCTTTATATCATAATTTTCACCTCTCTTCAAGAGGAATCGTTTTTCAGATTTGACTCATAAAATGAAGGTTTGTGGATGCAGGAATGGCTTCAATGGCATGAAAGTTCTTCGACAATCTACATGGTAAGTAGCGCGTACAAACATCAACAAATGGTGTGTATGGTGCTTACTCCTTAGCCATTAGAAGTGATAATGATGCTAATAGGGGTCATCGCTTCCTTTAATGTGAAAAAAGTTGAATGCCTAAACCAACACTTACTAATACAACTAACTCTCTTTAGTTTCTTTTAAAATCTATGTACTACATTAAAGTTAGTGGAGGATTATATGAAATTTTATAAACCTCAAAGTTCCCATTTATATTTCAATGCTCTTGAGCACAAGTAAAAAGAATAAAAATATAAAATAAAAAATTTACAAGAATCTACCACTATTGTGTGTCNACTTACAGGATAGATGCTAAGAATCCTGAAGCCGCCATGGCAATGGTACCTGCGAAGGACTTGCTTGGGTTGTAAGGCAACTTGTGTTTTCCAAGCCTTCTTCCTATTATGTCGGCGAAGCCTGAAAGAAGATATAAAGGAGCTAAGACTGCGTGATGAATGAACAGATTTGCTGCTACGGATATGGAACTTTGTGAAAACTTCACAATTATTGAAAATTATGGTCAGGCATGCAAGGATTGAAGCAGAGTTCAGAATATTATAAGACAATCACTTTCAAAAGTATGATAGAAATTGAAATCGAATATGAGATAGTTACATACATAGCATCCAAAACTTATAAATTTACAAAGATAGCACCATGTAATTTTTTTTGAACCATTGGGAATTTGATAAAAGAAAGGAGTAAGAGTTGGTGTTTTATTGCAAACTTTGATATTTCCGTGAGAGATTAAAATATGGATGAAATAAGGTGCTGGTTTTGTAAATAATAATATTTTAAGTGCTAAATAATATAAATAAAATTGTAATTTTTATTGTAGAATTACTAACTTCTCAAATGAATATTAATAGTTTTTATCAAAGTATCAATGAGTCGATATGTGTGGAACAGTATCAAACACAACATGGGAACCTTTCTGCGTAGGCAAGTAATTTGGACACCAATGGTTCAACACATCACAAAATTGCAAAAGATGCATCTTTCCTATACACTTCAACATTAAGCTTTGGTTTACGAAATGTATCAAACAAAGAGAATTGTTAAACCAGACTTCAATTTGAGTCTAAGCAATCAGGCTAACAAATGCATTTTTACCATAATATTTCTAAGTTTCCAGAGTTTATATATGTCATCATAAACTACAATCAGCATTACCATCTCCCGCGCACAAGTTGCAGATTGCGGATACTGCAATGGGAGATGTTCGCCAAAAGATTGTGGTAGCCAATGTAATGGTGCAAGCGTAATATAACGGCCCCTTTAGAAGCTCCCTACAAAGCCGGAGAAGATAATGTAGTGAGACCGAAGGAACATGACATGCTCATGTAGAAGGGACTAATCAACTAATCATACAGATTAGGATTATGAAAAATGTCAAAATGATCCCCCGATTCTTTGCAGGGAATCATTTTAGTCCCAGAGTTTATAAAAATGCTGAATAGTCCACAAACTTTTTAATGGGAGCTATTTAAACCCATATTAAAAGAGTGTGGGGGGGCTAATTCGACATTTTATTTGACTCCAGAAATACAATGACCCTATGTAAATATTCAGGGACTATTTTGGCACTTAGTCTAAGGACAATGTACAAGAATAAGCTATAAAATGCGAACCTGTAGTCTCCTTGTCTGCTCATTGACTTGACTATGGCATCATTTTTCCAAACTCCTAGTCCCAATAGCAACATACGTATAGCATTCACACCTGGAGCTAGAGCCGCAAGGAATGGTGCCAAATTGCTAGAACTGCAACATGGAAGCAACTAATACACAGTTGTAATAGAAGATTGGAATTTATACAATACCTCACCTGAATAGAGGCCAAAAAAGTAGGAACACCAATCCAACACTTATATGCACCAACTTTCGGTTCATTTTCTGAAAAAAAAAATATAAGGTTCAAACTAGTTATTTTACATTTTAAAGGAAAAAAATTCATGTTGCCTGGTCAAATACATATTTTTTTTCCTTTGCAATTAATAATCTGCTTGGTTAAATTGTTATCAAGAATGATTGCTCACATTGCCCATTTACATTTATCTAAAGAGAATTATATCAGAACAGCATTTAAACGTGTCAAGTTGCCATTTGATATACATTTAATGAGAAAAGTGTTTAAATGGTCCCCTTAGTCTTTATACGGGGGCATTATAGTCCCAAAATTTATGAAATTGTCAATTTAATCAATGAACTCTTTAAATCTGGGTTGAAATAGTCCCAAAGAAGTACTATTTTAGCCCTAATTAAAAGAGTACGGGATTAACGTGAAACATATATAGACTCTCAAACTAAAATGACCCCATGTAAATGACCCGAAGACTATTTTGACGATTTAGTCTGAGGGGGTGTTTGGTTGTACCTAGGATTTAGTAAGTCCAATAAATCAAGATCAAATTCAGATGCTCTAAATCCATAATAATATTTGGTCCAATTAAGATTAAATCCACTTAAATCTATATGATATGTTAGGCATTTTATTTCAGGACAACAAAAAATTGGATTTAGCAAGCATGGCTTTACGTCAAAAAATTAATGGAGGGAGAGATAAATCAGGTCTAGCAAAAAGTCAGATTAAATCACATTTTCTTACGTTTGGGTGGATTTATATTAAAATGACTCATAAATCCTATTAATTCTACACTACGAAGCACAGCCTAAAGTTAAGTTTTTTTACATCTTTCTAAAAAATGATGAGAGCTTTGCACAATTCCAATTTCATGAAGAAAGAGCAGCTAAACTCCAAAAAAAGCCCAAATGCAAATGAAAAAAAACCAAGAAAATAAAAAAGACACCCATTAACAATGCCGTGATAGACTTGAACCAAGAGGGAAAGAGGCAGGCACTGTTCATCATCAACAAATATATTTATTAACAGGTCAAGGATTGAATTAGCCGCATGTAGTTGGGTTACACATGATTGTTCACAATGTTCAGACTTCAGAGATAAAAAAAGTATCATCACCCAGAGCTGGCGTTGAATGGAATAGCAAGCAGGCATCATGTATTGGTCCAGTTAGCAGAAAAACCCAAAAATCAAAGAGAATTCAATTTCCAATGTTGAAAGAGGTGGAATCACCTAGGAGGAAATTCCCAACATTGTGTAACACAACTAAAGAGCCAGAATCGTCATTAAACTGAAAAACTTGGGAAGAAAAATGCAGCCAACACAATTCAAAAGAGGAAATGGAGGGACCTATGGGGATGTCCATATAGATAGGTGAAGAAACATTTCTACTATTGAAGAGAGAAGAGTAATATAGAAGAATTTACTTCGCAATATTTTCAGCCCTGAAATAATCCCTTGTTCCACCAAAAGCTTCCTAATGTGACTGTCGTTTCTTCTACCTTTGATGGAGCAATAGAGGAATTAAAGATCATCACCTTAAGTTAACCAAGCTTCTTTAGCTCCTTGCTTAACCTATATTCTTTCAATAGTGACAGTTTGAGTGAATTTGTCGTGAATAGCTTGAGCTTCAAGAATGAAATTGTTATCATACACGTCATTCTCTAACAAGTAGAAGATGTTCTGCTGCTAGATTGAAAGAAAAAGAAAGTGGAATTCCATCTTCAGGTTTAAAGATGAGATTTACAGCATTGTGCTTCATAAACAGAACAAAGACAACCACATACGAAAATGGTTTCCCAAGAACTCCAATTTGAAGATGAATTTATAAAGCATTTGCTGAAAGTTAACCGGATAAACAATCAAAGGGGAATGGTCCGATAAAAGTGGGAGCATGGCTTTAAAGAACAATGACGAAAAATATTGAGCCAATTCATGTTGCAAAACAATCTATCAATTTGGACACGAATGAGATTTTTTTAGTGCATGTTAGACTAAGTAGAAAATACTTGAAGTCAAAACATTTTATTGCTAGGGATAGGGTTTCCACCCAACTTTTCCTGCCTGCAAAGAATGTAATTAAAGTCACCAAGAACAAACTGATGCAAATTGTTGCGTGCCAGAATTTCTAAGGGTACAAAAAAAAAAAAGAATATTAGCTTAGTATAGATATCTAGCAAACACAAAGAAAGAAGTAATAAGAGAGTAGAATTTTTACATGGAAAACCAGGAAAGGGAAAACATCACGGGGTCTGGCCATGTCAAAGTAATCCATAATATATTTCAAAGTACAGAGTTTCACTGTTCTTTTAAAATGGAGAAGATGGGTTACAATGCTTTAACTGTGTTACAAAAATCAAGTAACAACCGTCTGAGAATAATAACATAACTACAACAGCTTTTAGTAGCGGTGATGATGGTTTCTGATGGTTGACGGCTGTTCGCTCTCTTCAAGGATGTGCATTTAGCTTTTAGCCCTTTTTTCTCCCATTTCATATTGAAAATGGGGTCCCATTTAAAAAGTTTCGGGATGAACATTTTGAAAAATTTAACTGAAATCCCATAACACTCCATCGAATGGTCTATGTTGATTTCTTTGATCATAGTTCTTTTTCTTTAGCATTTAAGTTTCGTAATGAAATCAGAATTGAGTGATATTTGGGTTCGTTGAATTCCTCTTATCGAGACGCGTGCCAAATTTATAGATCATATAACCTTTTAATTTATACTTCAAAGTTTCTAATCATACTCTAAATGTTTGATGTGTTAGGATTGAATCATTTTGGGTATCAGTGGATTCATATTGTTGAAATCAGAGTCAAGATGATCCCGAACTATATTCTAAATTTGTACTTATTCAGCTTGCATCGAGATTCATGTTTGGTAATGTAGATTTTTTGGTGATATAATAAAAATCAATAGAATCAGCACTATTTCTAAGGTTAAGATAAATTTTTTCTATAATTTACATCATTTTCTACATAACCAAAAGTTGCAAAGAACTGTAAAGAGCCAAAATAAAGAACTTCATCATGAATGAGCTGTGATGTGAAAAGTATAGGCTAAAAAGAGAAAGGTAAAGAATCCCATTTAACTCATTTGCATCCACCGAAACTACAATGGAAATTGTTACAGTTTTCTGCATCAGAAAAACAAGTCATTTTTTTGTGAAAAATGGGTTCGACAGAATCCCGCGACTCACTTTAGTCTTAACAAAGATTAAAAATATCAATTTGAAGCTCCAGGCTCATCCGTTTGCAATCACGAATCTACCTCTAGCTTGGAGGCCTCACATTTCATGTTACGGTGCTAGGAATCACTTAAAGGAGCAAAAGAGTTGCCACTTTTTCCCTTTTTTTCTTTAGCCCTTTGGCTTGAGGAACTAAATTAGATACTAACTTAACAGCCCTATCCTCAAAATGAATAGTATGAATATTGACAGATTCAGAAAATTGAGTGGGTATTATCGCAACTTGAATAGCTAAGAGAGTACTAGCCTTGATAATAGTCTCCTCCGTAATAGCAAACAGGTCTTATACAGCAGGTGAAAAAGATGAGTCGCAATTAATACTGGATGGTGAGAGGAGGATCATTTCAGTTAAGCTCCTTTAAGGCGGTGCTTGGTAGCATACTTATTGGATCCAAATCTGTCTGGTGTGTCGTGCCGAAAGAATGCAATGTTGGACTGAGAGAAAGAGATTGAGAGAGAGAGAGAAAATGAAGAGGAGAGGAAGACTTCCCCCGATGGAGGGGAAAATGGTGTGCTCCCGGGCTCGTGAACCAATTTTATTTTATAAAATTAAATGTTACAAGTGAAGGGTGCCCCCAAAGAATAGTATGAATACTGACAGATTCAGAAAACTGAGTGGGTATTACTGCAACTTGAGTAGATAAGAGAGTACTAGCCTTGATAACAGTCTCCTCCGTAATAGCAAACAGGTTTTATACAACAAGTGAAAGAGATGAGTTGCAAATAATACTAGATGGTGAGAGGAGGATCATTTCAGTTAAGCTCCTTTAAGGCGGTGTTTGGTAGCATACATGTTGGATCCAAATTTGGCTGGTGTGTTGTGCCCAAAGAATGGAGCCTTGAACCGAGAGAAAGAGATTAAGAGAGGGAGAGAATAGGAAGAGGAGAGGAAGACTTCTCCTGACGGAGGGGAAAATCGGGAGTTCCTAGGCTCATTGACCAATTTTATTTCATAACATTAGATGTTACAAATGAGGGGTGCCCCAAAGAATAGTATGAATATTGACAGATTCAGAAAACAGAGTTGGTATTATCGCAACTTGAGTACCTAAGAGAGTACTAGCCTTGATAATAGTCTTCTCCGTAATAGCAAACAAGTCTTATACAACAGGTATAAGAGATGAGTCGTAATAAATACTAGCTGGTGAGAGGAGGATCATTTTAGTTGAGCTCCTTTAAACTTGTTGGATTCAAATCTGCTCGGTATGCCCATGGAATGAAACGTTTGACCGAAAGAAAGCGATTGACAGATAGAGACAAAAGGAAGAGTGCAAGAAGACTTACGGAGAAGAAAAAAGGGTGTTCCCGAGCTTGTAGATCAATTTTATTTCATAAAATTAGATGTTACAAACGAGGAGTGCCTCAAAAGAAGTACCCCCCACCCCTACAAAGCCCCAAATTTACAGAAGATAGGCGACGTAAAAGATACAAAAATTACATATTTGGTTAAGCCTTGAAGAGAGAAGTAAATGACATTTTAGTCCTTTTTATTCTGACCGTTAGATCGTATTGAGATCAATGCAAACTTTCATGTCCATGTTTGTAGGCCGACAAAAGTGAGGTGGTCGGGGGAGAGAGCTTGGACGCTCAACTAAAGTGAGGTGGACGAGGGAAAGATCTTGGTCGGTCGACTGAAACGAGGTGGCTGAAGAAGAGAGCTTGGTCGGTTGACTGAAGTGAGGTGGCCAAGGAAGAGAGCTTGGACGACCGACTGAAACGAGGTGGCTGACTGTTGGATTGCCTCAAGATCAGTGCAAATCATTTTTGAGTATACATATTAAGTTCTCCAATTTTCTTGTTCGATTGTGACAACTACAATAAGAACAATAAAATTTATAAATCAAACGAGCCTTGAATACGTAACTTGCTAATAATACTCCATATTAGGCGTTTTTCGCACTTGGTTCTGATATATTTGTCGTCATCTGCTCTGTCATTCTGTCGTTTTTCTCGTAGAAAGAAAGTTGTTAAGTTCCAATGGCCGTTCGGACAGAAAGGAGGAAGAGTCGGCCATCAGAGGAAAACTTTAAGTGTTGTTCGCCCTGAAGTGGAGTCTTAAAGTTGTACATCTCAGACGAAGCTTGTCGTTGTCGGGTGTTAACTTTATAATTTTGACGCCCGACGATCGTTTATGCACCCCTCGAGGAACTTATAGCTGTCAGGTGTCGATACATCCCATATGCCTCTGGCGATCGTTAGACACCCCCAAGAAAGCTTGTCACTGTCGGGTGTTAACTTCATAATTTGGGCGCGGGACAATCGTTTACGCAACCCTTACGGAGCTTGTCATTGTCGGGCGCCGATACATCCCATAGGCCTCTAGTGATCATTAGACACCCAGTTTGTCGCTACGAGGTGTTAACTTTATAATTTGGGCGCAGGTCGATCATATACGTACCCCTAGCGGAGTTTATCGTTGTCGGGTCTGATACGTCCTATAGGCCTCCGTCGATCGTTAGACTTTATAATTTGGGTGCATGTCGATCGTTTACGTACCCCTCGCGTAGCTTGTCGCAGTCGGGTGTCGATGCGTCCAATAGACCCTTATTACCAATCAGACAATCTTAACATCGTTGTCGGTGTTTTGTTATGCCTTTGACAGATCAGACGCTCTTAGCATCGTTGTCGGTTGTTTCTCATGCTTTGGCGTCGTCAGTTTTTCTACCCTTCGAGTTCCCTAGTACTAAAAACAAATGAATTAAGATATATGCGGGTAAGTATNATATATATATATATATATATATTTATATATAAAAGAATTGGATGGCATTTATGAAAAAATATTAAAATAATAATTGAGTGTTTCGCATATATATAAGACTTTTATCCTCCTTCCTCTATGGTTTTGGGTTGGAGAAGATAATTGGGGGGAGCAACTAAAGAAAGAGAGGAAACGATGACGAAAAAAGTTGTGCGGCCAAGGTGGTGGCCTGAGGAGATATATTAGGAGCGACAAATTATGAGGGTGGTTCTAGGGATCGGTCTGCTATTTGAGAAGGGAGAACGCCTCTAAGGCTCGTTGCTTGAGATTGCCGACAACGAGGGAGTTGACGGGGGGCAGTAAACAGGTGGAGTTGGGTTGATCGGTACAGTCATGCGTCCGAGAGAGCAGGATGACATGCTTTGCGAGAAGAAGTCTGATTGTTGAGGCGGTACTAAATGGCAGAGAGCAAGGTCGGTCGAATGTGAGGCAATCAGTTGGGAGATGGTTGGTCAGAGGTGACCAAAGCAGCGGTCGATTGGAGGGTGTTGTCGGCTGATGAGTAGCCTGTTTTAATAGGTTTTGTCGAGTGTCGGCTTGGACAAAATAAAGCGGTCCATCTAATAGCTCTGGATCTGAGACTTCCATAGTTTTGGATAGAGGCGGAGCGATCAAATGGATTTGGATGACAGGCCATCGTGGTGTCCGGCCGGAGGAATGTCAACTGGAGGAATGTCGGCAAGAGCGTGATTTGTCGGGTAAAGCAAATTTAGCATTATAAAAATGTATAAGGATTAAAT
>JXCR01085215.1:6925-36457 GCA_002079205.1 Phalaenopsis hybrid cultivar | reverse complement strand
TGCATACTCAACTTCAACGCATTATATATATATATATATATATATATGTAAGGATTGGGTGGTATGCAGTTTGATAGGTGGGATGAAGTGCGGTCGGTGAAATTCAATCGTCGGGTGTGAGAACCCCACTAGCGGTAGAAAAGACAGAAATGGAGTTTGTTGTTAGAGAAAAATAATGGAGTGGAGTGAGTGAATAAATGAGAGAGAGAGAGCGAGAGAGCTTGGGGAGAGGAAGTGAAGGTCGCGGTTGGATGTGAAAGTGGAGAGAAAGCTCGCAACTTGAGAGGTGATGGGAATCGAAAGTGTGGGTTANGTGAATAAATGAGAGAGAGAGAGAGAGAGAGAGAGAGAGAGAGAGAGCTTGGGGAGAGGAAGTGAAGGTCTCGGTTGGATGTAAAACTGGAGAGAAAGCTCGCAACTTGAGAGGCAATGGGGATTGAAAGTGTGGGTTGCCTCTGTTTCCACTAGATCTATGGGGAAATGCGGAGAAGGAGATAAAGTTTCTAAGAGATAGCTGGTGATGAGAAGTAAAGGAAGTGGACCGCTTTTGCGCAAGTTCCTCTTGCGTGTTATTTGCTAAGAGTGCATCTCTGAAGAGTTTCCCCTTGATGTTAGCTTGTCTTCTTATTAACTGCACGATTCACACTCATCGCACTTTTTTAGAATGTTGGTTCAAATCTGTCTGGAGTGTCGTGCCCAAAGAATGGAGTGTTAAACCGAGAGAAAGAGATTGAGAGAGCGAGAAAAAAGGAGATGAGAGGAAGATTTCCCTCGATAAGGGGAAAATGGTGTGTTCCCGGGCTTGTGGACCCATTTTATGTCATAAAATTAGATGTTACAAATAAGGGGTGCCCCAAAGAAGCCCTCACTTTACATCATGAAATCCTTCTATTTATAGAAGATAGGAGGGATAAAAAGTACAAAAATTATATATTTGGCTATACCTACCGTTGGATCGTTTCAAGATCGACGCAGACTTTCAGATCCATATTTGTCGGTCGAATGAAGTGAGGTGTCGTGAGAAAGAGCTTGGTCGATTAACTGAAGTGAGGTGATAGAGGGAAAGAGCTTGGTTGTTCTATTAAAGTGAGGTGGCCGAGAGAGAGAGAGAGTTTGGTCGGCCGTCTAAAATGAGATGGCCAAGGGAGGGATGGTTGACTGACAGAAACGATGTGGCTAACTATTAGATTACCTCAAGATCTTTGTAGACTTTTGAATATACAATACCATTAATCGAATTTATCCATGGATTTAACTTGAATCCAACCAAATATAAAAAAAATGAAAATTAAATCGAACGCTCTGTTATATCACATTTTCTCGCATTCCGCCTCTTTCATGAGGTAAATCTGAATTTACTAAATCCGACTGTGAGGCGGATTTATTCCCTCATCACTCACAAGCTCCCTCTCGTCGCATCCTAGATTTGATAAATCTAGATTTATCATATTTACTAGATTTGATAAATCTGATTTAACATGAGGCTAGGTTGCAGCTATATTGTAGTTTTGTAGCATCCTATTAATTGTACTTAGCCATGGATTTAGCTTAAATCCAGCCAAACACAAAAAATAAATAAATAAATCAAACGCTCCGTTAAATCCAATTTTCTCGTGTTCTGACTTGTTCTTTTCGTGTTTTGTCGGTTATACGACGTAAATCCGGATTTAGTAAATTCGATTGTGATGCGAATTTATTCCGCCATTGTTCTCAAGCAGAGTCGTTGCAGCGTGGATTTGATAAATCCGGATTTATTTAATTTAATAAATCCTAATTAACGTAAATCTAAGTTACAGCCAAACACTGCCTAAAGGTAATTTCTTAGCCGCACTAGTGAGGCATTTACATAAATACCACACACTCCTTATGTATTTACTAATGCAACAACCAAACTTTAATATTTAAATGTATAACACTCAAATCTTTAATATTATTTAAAAAATCACTATGACTTACTTTTTTTAAGTGAAATACACCTTCTCATGCATTGGTTTGTCTTTATCACAGTAAATTGTAATAAATGCAAATATCAAAGGTTAGGTGTTAGATATGCGAATAAGTAGTAGTTGTGTGAATAACTTAATAGGAGATCTGGCCTAAAATCGGCCCTGCGATTTACCGCTGAAAGTGAACTTATGTCGCTCTGCTAACTAAAACAAAGAAATGACCTCAGAACTGGAACAGTTGGAATTTACAGATTCCTGAAGTGGTTGCCACTCGAACGGAAACAACATAATAGGATCCAGATCTACGATTTTAAATGAAGATATAGGCCAAGATTCAGAAACTTCATGAACAGAACTGCTATCCCCAAAGATAATTCCTGTAATCAAGATGAAGCCCGGAAACCAATTTTTTACTTGATTATGGTTCTCACACTCTTTTTTCCCCATACAAATCGAAGTGAGTTATGAAGATGCAACAAAGAACAATGGAAAATCGGAGGAGCCTTCGATTTATGAATTGAGGAAGAGATGTACATACATACACCTCAACTCTTATGTATTTACACATCTAACACCTAAACTTCAATTTTTTACATACATACCCCTTTATCATGAGAATGTGTATTTCACTTCCTTTTTTAGTTAAAAAAGGAGATATTTTTTTATGCGACATGAAAGATTTGGTTTCACCATGTCAGTTCTGCATACTCAACTTCAACGCATTATCAAGAAATGGGAGAATAAGAAGAAAAAAAAACCCTAACATCCTCGGATCACAAGTTCAAGCTCAACAGTAAAGCCGAGAGAAAAGCCAAGAGTACAAACCTGCTCAAAAACCCCTCTCTTTGCCATCTCCTCCCAGAAGTGGAGCAGCGCAAGGGCCACTCCAGAGGCCACAGCAGACGCAACTGCATCCTGCAAAAGCGCTCCGCTTTCCAGCGATATTACAGCCATCGGCGTGGACGTCCGACACTGGCTTTCGATGGTGCTCCGGCTTCCGATATTTCGGCCGAAATGGAAGCGGAAGCCGGGCTGGGAGACTAGCAGGCCGAGGCGGTGAGGTTGTGGCCTGAGTAAGCTTCGCAATGGAGCTGATGGAGAGCATAAGAAGAGTAAGGCGGGCATTTGGTAGACGACCTTCGCCGAACACTGTAGTGCTAGAATTTTTACTGATTTATTATAAAAATATTGCCAGTTTGCTTCAGGCCGATTATTTTTATATTTAACGTCTATATTTTTGGTTTATACGCTTATATTATCTCAATCTTTTATTGGGGCATCTACATACATAACATATAATTTTTTATGCATTTATATAACATTTAAAATTTAATATTTACATTTATATCATTTTGGAATTAAATTTTATAAATAAAAATATTGTGTGAATTAAATTTTATAAATAAAAATATTGTGTGTGGGTAGATTTAAGGTAGTTGAGTGATATATTAAAACCTTAATATTATACAAAAAATTAAGTATACACAAAAATAAAAGAATAATTAATAGAGAGGATGTCGGATTTTTATATGAAAATTTTGATAGGATAAAATCACCGGGCTTAGATCAGTTGAAATAATTTCACCATGCAGATGTAAATTATACGACTTTACACCATGCGGATGTAAATTATACTTTACCATCTTTTCAATAAAAGGAAACAATATTAAATAAGTGAGGGTTATCCACGTGACTTCCGACTTCCGCTAGAGAAGTGCGGCTAGCCTACTGCTTCGAAGGAAAACCAACGATAGAGGTAGTGTTACAGATTGCGTCATCGATGGCGGCGACCCGACTACGGTGGTCCAACAATTGTGACAATGATGGCCACACAGCGGAAGTCTGATCGAGTAATGACCTGACAACAGTGGTTTGACAACAACGACAGTGGTGGCTAGGCAATGGTGGTTCGATGATGACGATGGTCAAGCCTGCAATAATTGTGGCGCTCGGGTAGTGGTGGTCCAATGACAGAGGTCGGATGACATTGGTTTAGCAAGATTGACAATGGTAATTGAACATTGATGGTATGGCGAGCGATGTTGGTAGTAGGGCAATTGTGTTATAATCATGTCAATGGTCTGACGACGATGACAATGGTGGTCCGACGACAACAACTGTGGTGATCGGTCATTGGAGGTCCTACGACGATAGCAGTTGGATGACAGTGGTCTGATGAACAACAATGGTGATCGGGTAGTAGTGGTCTGATCGCAACGACGATAAGATGACAGTGGTCCATCTATAAAGATGGTGGTGGTCAAGCAATAGCGCCAGTGATGACAGTGGTCCATCTATAAAGATGGTGGTGGTCAAGCAATAGCGCCAGTGATGACGGTGGCCAACCAAATGTGTTATAGTGATGACGATGGCTAGCCAAATGTGTTACAGCGGGGATGGTGGCCCGACGATGGTGGTCATGTAGTAGTGGTCCAATAGCAATGACGACCACCCGGTGATGGTCTGACTACGGTGATGGTGGTGATTAAGCAATAATGTTTCAGTGACATCAACAATTTGACGATGGTGGTCCGACAAAGACAGTGGTGGTCCATTATGGTGGAGCTTGAGAACCCTCAAGAGCTTAGATCTCTTTCAACTTTCTCCTCTTGGTTTAGCCTGAGGTCCAGGTTCTTCTATTTTCAAATAATTGCCTCGTCATAGAACTACAGGTCTTGATCGCCACCACCCAAGTCTGTCTGATGATGTCAGTCAACATTTCATTCAAGAGAAGAGGCTTTTCTCACCATAGGGTTGTGGTCCTTAATCACCTCCAACTCATTCTGTTGAGGTCAATCAACGCCTTTTTCAAGGGAAGACAGTTGCCTAGGAACACAGTGATCACCTCCAACATGATATTTCTAATGAGGACCGTCTACCCCTTTTTTTGGATAAGATAGTTGCTGCAATGAGGATTAAGGGCCTTGATCGCCTCCAACCCTATTTTTAAGATAAGGTGGGTCAACACTATTTTCAAGGAAAGATTGTTTCCTTACTTAGGATCATGGACTTGACCTCCTTCAAGTTCAATCTGTCAAACAAAAATAGCAAACCATTTCAATTTAGAAGGNTGCAACAAAGAACAATGGAAAATCGGAGGAGCCTTCGATTTATGAATTGAGGAAGAGATGTACATACATACAGCTCAACTCTTATGTATTTACACATCTAACACCTAAACTTCAATTTTTTACATACATGCCCCTTTATCATGAGAATGTGTATTTCACCTTCTTTTTTAAGTTAAAAATGGTGATATTTTTTATGTGATATTAAGGATTTGGTTTCAGCATGTCATTTCTAAATGCTCAACTTCAACGCATTTTCAATAAATGGGAGAATAGGAAGAAAAAATAAACCCTAACATCCTCGGATCACAAGTTCAAGCTCAACAGTAAAACCGAGAGAAAAGCCAGGAGAACAAACCTGCTCAAAAACCCCTCTCCTTGCCATCTCCTCCCAGAAGCGGAGCAGCGCAAGGGCCACTCCAGAGGCCACAGCAGACGCAACTGCATCCTGCAAAAGCGCTCCGCTTTCCAGCGATATTACAGCCATCGGCGTGGACGTCCGACACTGGCTTTCGATGGTGCTCCGGCTTCCGATATTTCGGCCGAAATGGAAGCGGAAGCCGGGCTGGGAGACTAGCAGGCCGAGGCGGTGAGGTTGTGGCCGGAGTAAGCTTCGCAATGGAGCTGTTGGAGAGCATAAGAAGAGTAAGGCGGGCATTTGGAAGACGACCTTCGCCGAACACTGTAGTGCTAGAATTTTTACTGATTTATTATAAAAATATTACCAGTTTGCTTCAAGCCGATTATTTTTATATTTAACGTCTATATTTTTGGTTTATATGTTTATATACATAACATATGATTTTTATGCATTTATATAACATTTAATATTTACAATTATATCATTTTGGAATTAAATTTTATAAATAAAAATATTGTGTAATAAAAGAATAATTAATAGAGGGGATGTAAGAGATTTTTATATGAAAATTTTGGTAGGATAAAATCATCGCGCATAGATCAATTGAAATAATTTTAACATATCAATGTAAATTATAAGCCTTTACGATCTTTTCAGTAAAAGGAAACAATATTAAATAAGTGAGGGTTATCCACGAGACTTCCAACTTCCGCTAGAGAAGTGCGGCTAGCCTACTGCTCCGAAGGAAAACCAACGATAGAGGTAGTGTTACAGATTGCGTCATCGATAGCGGCGGTCCGACTACGGTGGTCCAACAATTGTGACAATGATGGCCACACAGCGGGAGTCCGATCAAGTAATGACCTGACGACAGTGGTTTGACAACAACGACGGTGGTGGTTGGGCAATGGTGGTTCGATGATGACCATGGTCTAGCCTGCAATAACCATGGCGGTCGGGTAGCGGTGGTCCGATGACAGAGGCCAGATGACATTGGTTTAGCGGGATTGACAATGGTAATTGAATATTGATGGTCTGGCGTGATGATGGTAGTAGGGCAATTGAGTTATAATCATGTCAATGGTTCGACGACGATGATAATGGTGGTCTGACGGCAACAACTGTGGTGATCGGGCACTGGTGGTCCTACGACGACAGCAGTTAGATGACAGTGGTTTGATGACAACAACGATGGTGACCGGGGTAGTAGTGGTCTAATTGCAACGACGATAAGATGGAAGTGGTCCTGCTATAAAGATGGTGGTGGTCAAGCAATAGTGTCAGTGATGATGGTGGCCAGCAAAATGTGTTATATTGATGACAATGGCTAGCCAAATGTGTTACAGCGATGATGGTGGACCAACGATGATGGTCGTGTGGTAGTGGTTCAATAGCAATGACGACCACCCGGTTGGTCCGACTACGGTGATGGTGGTGATCAAGCAATAATGTTTCAGTGACATCAACAGTTTGACGATGGTGGTCCGACAAAGAAAGTGGTGGTCCATTATGGTGGAGCTTAAGAACCCTCAAGAGCTTAGATCTCTTTCACCTTTCTCCTCTAGGTTTAACCTGAGGTCCAGGTCCTTCTATTTTCAAATAGTTTCCTCGTCATAGAACTACATGTCTTGATCACCACCACCCAAGTCTGTCTGATGATGTCAGTCAACACTTCATTCAAGAGAAGAGGCTTTTCTCACCATAGGGTTGTGGTCCTTAATCACCTCCCACTCATTCTATTGAGGTCAATCAACGCCTTTTTCAAGGGAAGACAGCTGCCTGGTAGTGTTACAAATTGCCTATTTCTGATGAGGACAGTTAACCCTTTTTTTCGGATAAGATAGTTGCTGCAATGAGAATTAAGGGCCTTGATCGCCTCCAACCCTATTTTTTAGATAAGGTCGGTCAACACTGTTTTCAAGGAAAGATTGTTTCCTTACTTAAGATCATGGGCTTGACCTCCTTCAAGTTCAATCTGTCAAACAAAAATAGCAAACCATTTAAATTTAGAAGAGAAAGCCAAATCTTTGTCGTATAGAATGTGAGCCAATAGAAGGAGAGGTGTGCCATCTATAGCACCCCAAGGAGGGAATTAATAAGCTTAAACAAGAGAGAAAAAGAGAGCTTGTCTTCCTTAAAAAAGGGTGTTGATCGACCTCCTCAGACATATCGAGTTGGAGGTAATCAAGACTTTTAGTCCTATGATAACAATGATCTAGCAATGGTGAGTCTAGTGATGACAATAATATTGGTGTTGGGTTGTGATGATGATGATCCAGGAATGATAGTAATCAGATGATGGTGTTTCAATAGCCGATGCGACACAATGATAATGGTTTAGCAATGGCAACGATGTAACACAACAGCGAATAAAATCATATGCTAGTGATATGACATAGCAACGACAACCTAATGAAGGTGGCCAATCACGATGATGGAGAGCTAATGCCAATGGTTTGAGATCGTGACATGATGGTGATAGTGGTGGTACCTTAACTACAACAGTTCAAAGATAATGTTCAGGTATTGTGGTGACCTAATAATAGTTCTCCAACACAACTATGAACCGACAATAGGGGTCATGTGATGATGGCAACCTAACAAAGACGATATGGCATGGGGGTGGCTTGACGATAGTGGCTCAACGGTGGAAGTGATGGCCTTATGACAATAATGATATATACTCGATTGGCAAGGCATCGAGGTCCACCAACAATGCATGTGGCATGTCGATGGTGATCGGACTATAATGGTCTAGAGGTAGCCACAATTGAAGATGATGATTCAGTAAAGGTGTGGTGTCAATACCAACACCATTGGCTAGACGATTGTAGTGGCAACTGTGTCATTGGTTGCTTGACTAACTTTGTTAGGTTTTTTCCTGACTAATACCACTACTATACTAGTTCACCACTGCCCGACCACCACTGCCGTCACAATACATCCTCATTATCCAATGTCGACCTAATGACAATGAAAATGTGTCATGATAATGGTGGTGGCTGGGCTATGGTGGTTTGGCACGATGACAGCTTGATGGTGATGGTATGGCATGGAGGTAGCTCGATAACAGTGGTTCGAACGATGGTGGTTCAACTTAGCGATGGTGGCCCGATGACGGTGATCCAGTGATGATCGATTGTCGATGACTAACAAGTGAAGGTAGTTTGAGACTATGATGGTCATGAGACCGTGGCTTGGTGAAGATGGTAGTGATCTTGCAATTGTAGTGACAGCTAAGATGTAATCGATGTAGTATTGATCCAACGACAACTGTTATGGTCTAATGATGTCAAAACCGACTGAGAGATGGTGATTTTGTAATGAAATTGGTGATCACGACAGAGCTTTTAACTAGAATATGATAAATTAATGATTGAAATGGATTCCATCGACATCAACCTAGTGAAAGTGGTTGTATCGCAAGTGCGAGGTAATCTAATAATAATAATATATCACTATGTCGATCTGACAATAGTGTTCCAGCACAACAACAACTTAGCAACTGTGATCCTATAATGGTAGTGACTAGACGATGGTGGTATGGTCGGTGGCCCAATGTTAGTGGTTCGTCGATGGAGATATTGATTTGGTGACAAGGGTGAGAGCTGCTTCGTCGAAGGGCCATTGAGGTCCAACAACAATGTTTGTGGTTCGTTGTCATTTACTAGCAATGATGATCTAATAGTAGCAACGACCAAGGATGGATATCCAATAATGATGATAGCGGGGACAGTAACACCATTGGGTGACATTTGTGATGGTAATTTAGAGGTGTCAGCCAGGCAAAGATGATTAGATGATTCTATTCATGTCTAAGTGGCGATGATCAAGTGAAAGTAGCAGTGTCAGTCGGGTGATGGTGATGGCCTAACAAGGTTAGTCTAGCATGTTGATGTTGACCTGGTCACATCAACAATATGTCATAAAGTAGATGCGATCGAGCAAATAAGGCTCGACATCGACCATGTAATTGCGGTCTTAAGGCGGCAACAACCCAATGAAGAAGGTCTAACATGGTGGTAGTGTTCAAGTGTTTACAGCTTGATGGTGATCAAGTGTCGGAGATTTGGTTGTGATAGTGGAAACATCTCCATCAATAGGGGAACTATAGTCCAACAATAATGATTGCAGTACAATGATATTGATCAAGCAATAATGTCCTGAAAGCAGTAGCTGACAATGGTGCTACAACAATACCAACAACAAAAACCTCATTGCCTCATTGGTTAAGGAGATTATGGTGGGGGTCTGGAGTTGTCACCTGGTGACGATGATCCAATGATGATGGAGGTGGCCCAATGATGGTGGTCTGACAATAACACTATGTTACCGGGTGGCAATAGCCTAACAATTGTGATGACAGTAGTGGAAGTTGCCTGATATTGATGTTTGTGATAACTTTCTCCTAAAAATATATTAGTTTATTTTATGTCTTGAAGTAAACAAATGATTCAAACCAAGCAGTAGAGGTTAAGCAATCTGCGGTGATTGTAAGAGAGTGATAGAAGTGCGACCCAACCATTGAATAATGAAAAACAAGTAAAGTTGTTGCTTTCATGTGATAAAGAGATTGAAGAAAATCCACCATGAACGTTTGACCAATATAAGGTTGTTTATTGGAGCCTTACTAAACAACATTAACATGTATAGAAGATATTGAAGAAAATTTATCTATGATGTTTGATTTATGTGATGTTATTTTTCCAAGCGTTCCTCAATGACGTTAGCCTATATGAAAAGTTATTCGTTGAAGCTTTACCTGAGGATGTTAACATGTACGGGAGAGATCTAAGAAAATCTACCAAGGATGTTTGATTTATTTAAGGCTGTCTGTTAGAACATTAGACTATGTGAAAGAGTTTGAAGGAAATCCACCAACAATTTTTGGCCTATCCAAGGTTATATGTCAGAGTGTTACCTAGAGATTTTAACTTTTATGGAAGATATCAAAGAAAATCCACTAAGAATTTTTGACTTATCTAATGTTGTTTATCAGTGTGACTCGATGTTGTTAATTTGTATGTAAAAGGTTGAATTGAATCCCTCTATTATCGATTTATACACTGATTGGAAAAGGATGATTATCGCATGGATCCCGAATCAAAGATAAAATTGGTATGTATTTAGACTATTATTGCCTTTTGGAGGTCATGACTACATCCTCGTTCAGGGTGTAAAGGTCTGGCTATGGATTGTATGTGGAACTTGGAGTATTTTATATTTATGAAAAGATTTGAGAGAGATAGTTGCTAATAATATTATCTTGTATGTCAAGAACTTATTTGACTATGATCATGTTTAAGATGTTAGCACGAGTGCCATTCAAAATTAAGTGAAAGTTGCTACCAGCCTAAAATTAGTTTTTATAGACTTAACGTCTAAAGACGTGAAGAATACCCAACCATAATTGTACCCAAAACACTAATGTGAACAACTTTTCGAGGCTGTATTGAAAGTTTCCCCCTCTTATGAGTCAATGTATGGAAACTTGAATCCAATTGGGGAAGGGCACTGGAGGACTATCATGGCTAAGGGAGAAGACCCTTAAAAATTGCAACGAGTCAAGAAATGATTATTATTTTTCAAGGGAAACTCTTTATAGCTCATCATAGTTTATATTATGAGGACCAGTAAGACAAAGTTGAAAGACAGAGTTGTGCCAAGTTCTCTTGAGCGTCAGAGTATTGCAAGAAAGTCAGGTTGAATGTTATTGATGGCGGGAACTAGCAATATACAAAACTTCGGCGTCTTGGCCCACCATGGAGGAATTTTTTATTTGGGGAAGAGGGAACATATGGCATAAAACTGCTTGTAGAACCTCAAGATAAGAAATCTCATTATGGGATTCCTCCATTCTTTACATCCACTCCTTCAAAGACAAACATAAGACACCTCATAGAAGGGAGAGCACTAGAGTGAGAGGTATTAATTATCATAGATTTTGTAAGGGTGTGAGTGATTTCCCACAGAAGACACCAAACTGTTGTGTGCTCGAAAATTCACAGTAGTAGAGTGATAGATTAATGTCTTAACATTGTACAAAAATCCAACCCGCCACAAATAAAAGAATAACTCATAAAGGAGGCATAAGATTTTACATAGAAAACATAAAATGGTAAAAAACATGGGGTCTAGCCCATTTGAAATAATCACACCATGTCAATATTGGTTGCAAGACTTTACCAACCCTTGAATAAAAGGAAATAATATAACAAACTTTTCATCAAGGGAGTGGTGGCTAGTTGACTTCCATGAACAAAAACTAACGGTAGAGGTAGTGTGCTAGAAAATTTGATAGCATCATCGATAGTATTAGTCCGACATTGGTGGTCTAGTGATGGCGATGATTGTGATCGAATATCAGAAGTCGGACCGAGCAATGACCCAACATTGGAGGTCTGCCAGAAGCAACATTGGTGGATGACCACCGATGGTCTAGCGATTGTGTTGGCTAGATGATTGTGGTTTGACCAACAATGACGATTGTGGTGGCCAACAATGACGGTTGTGGTGGGCACAGTGACATCCTCTATAAATATTGTATGAATCTGAATTACTCCACCGCACAACCGAAAGTAATTTCTTTGATCATATCATATTTTATAAGTATTCAGACACTTTGATGATGTAGGAATAAAGTAATCTTAGCCTCGTTGGAGGCCTCATATAGATGCTCGATTTAACTAAAAACCTATCAAATTTAGAGATCATTTGATCACTCAAAATATATGTAAAAATTTTTTAATATGCTTTAAATACAAGATCTTAATCCATCTGAGTTCACTTGGACTCAAATCAAACCTTATTTGAAGTTAACTGGCTCGTTTTATCAAGAAACTTCATTTAAATTAAAGCTTTCGGAGTTAAGTTTTGAAACTCTTAGTCCGAATGTGTGTCATGATTTCTGCCGGAATAAGATGATTTTTTGAGGATAAATCACTACTTAAATTTATGAGACATTTGCATACCCATCACACAACAGTTACTTACATATCTAAAATCAAACCTTTCATACTTACATGCATAAAAAAAATCTCAATTCATTTTACATCGAATCTACCTAAATTTAAGGTGCATTTGCATACAAATCACACAATTAGTATATGTATTTAAATATCTAAAATCTAAACTTTCATATTCACATGCGCAGCACTCATATTTTTAATTTCACATCAAAAATATCCCAATTTATTTTACAAAGTATCTACTTGAATTTATGGGGGGCATTTATCTACAAAACTCACAATCATTTTCATATTTACATGCTTGACAGTCATATTTTTAATATCACACCAAAAATACCACCATTTTTTTATTTTTTTTAATCAAATACAAATAATTATTATGCATGTAAATATGAAAGTTTAGATTTTAGATATATAAATACATGAAAAAAAACTATGCGATTGAAAAGGTTCTGATATTTCTCTATCTCCTTCACAGGAAAAAAAATTAATCTGGATGGCCAACCACCGGCAGCCATGTCGTCCGCTGATGACGTGCATGGAGACGTGGCAACCGATGGTTGACAGTCTGGACGCGTAGTGTCCGAATGGAATATTTTCTCCCTTCTCAGACGTGGAAACTAATGGTGTGAATATTTTTCTTCCTTCGACACCTAGACTTACTAGAATTTAATTTGGTGAATATGACAGTTCGACTCTAAAATATTATGTCCAGTAAAATGAGGACATGTGAATGACCGTATGAATCACATCATCTTGTACGTTTGGTGAACAGTTGTCCCGATGTTGAAGACATATTTCAAGCTTCATAAATCATCATAAATGATAGAAAATTAAGAATGAGGATAATGAAGGGTTGACATTTAATTTTAAAATTTAAAGGAAAAGATCCAAACTTGATGAAAACACAATTATTTTTTAAAATATTTTAATTGTAAGTGTACAAAAGACATGTATCTAAGCCCTTAAAGGTTAGGCGCAATTACATGCACAACACACAATTCTTATATATTTACATATCTTACACCCAAACTTTCATATTTACACACATAGCGCTCAAATCATTAATATCCCATAAAAAATAGCACAATTATCACTTTCTAAAAGTGAAATACATCTTTTCATGAATAGGCTCAAAGCACCAAAGAACTATGCATGTAAATATAAAAGCTTAGGCCTCAAATATGTAAAATACATATTACTTGTGTGCTAGGTATGTAAGTTTCCCTAGAAATTAATGAGTTAGGTTAAAAGCCTTGTTCAATGTATAAGAAGAGCTTCAATCCAAACATAAATTTAGATTGTGCATGAGGGTTGTTGGAAGGATCTTTTTTACATGAAATCTTCTTCCTTCACATTGTAATGTATGTATACATTTCGCTTCTTTCTCTTCCTTCATTTTCAGGAGTTCTTGGAGAGTGCTTCGATGACCACAAATATTAGTGATAAGGGATAACAAGATCTCTTTACGTGAAAAGTCAGAAAAGAGAAAAACCAGGAAGTCTGGTACAATCCAAATATAGCCTTATATAATTGAAATTATAGAGTATCACTCTTCTCTCCAACTAAAAAAGATGGGATTACAATACGTGTTTATCACTCTATTTTCAAACTAAAAATTATCATACAACAATGTTAATGAAGTGTAAATAATTAAAGTACTATAACATTGAGATAATAATTATACAATAGCAGCTTAGAAATAATAGTTAGACAACAATAATAGTATCATAACAATTGGGCAAAAATACTTATCGGTGGTTGTTGATAATTACTAGTGGTTGTCAGTTTCAAACTCTCTTCGTAAGTTCAAAATTATCTCTCAGGTCGCTCTACCTCTCACATGTGGAGAAAATTTTTTATTTATAATTCTTAAGAGTGACATTTTTAATAAATTTGGGCTAAAACATCAAAACATTGCATCGTTTTGTTGATGTTAATCATTTAATTATAGACCATTTTTCAACATTCAAGTTTCTTAATGATATCAAAATTGAATGATTTTGAGCTCGTTGGATTTCTCTCGTCAAGATGCTCGATTTGTAAGTATATTAAATTTGGAGTTTACTTGATCTTTCAATTAATGCTTTGGATCCTCTCATTACACTCCTAGTGCTTTAATTTGGGCTCTTTTGATCTCAAATTGAATCACTTTTGGTGTCATGGTGTTTGTTTTACCGATAAGTTCCATTTAACTATAAATTCATTGAAATTATAGCTCAAATAATTTAGAATCTGACTAGAAATTATTTCATCTAAAAATATCGAGATTTGTGCCTAATCATGTGACTATTTTCGATAACTAGTCAAATTCTTAACCGCACAAAAAGTAGACTATTTGACACCTCAGTTTTATAGGAAAAAACTTGCAGGAATGAATATTACAGACATCTATATTTTTGAGCTGCGCTCAACGTTAAGCAGAAGCATTTATTTTACTTCCAAAGCGCAGCTCTCTTAAAAGACAATAAAATAAATAAAAAATGGGATAATCAAGCAACATATGAACAACTCACAGATTAAGTTGGCAAAAATTACATGACCATCTTTACAAGCGCATGCAGAAGATCACATGACAATAGGCTGAGGAACGATATTCCTACCCTTATCGGAGGGGATTTTAATTATATTTTGAGTCAACAAGATAAGAAAGGTGGCAAGCCACTTTTAATACTGGGTGAGCGGGACATTCTTAAATTCATGGCTTCTAGTGTTTTGCATGACTTGGAATTCATTGGCCCACGTTACAGGTGGGTAACAATAAAGACGATTCAAGCAAGACTTGGGTTAGACAAGACCGCATCCTTTCAAACGCGTAGGCTCTCCAAATCATTTCGACTACCTACTACCAACCATTTCTCGTGCATTGCCGCGGATCATTGTAGATCCTTCTTGAGATCCAACTAGTGGCAAAAGGATATTGTACAACTACCAGCGGAGAAGAAAGCAGTAGGTGCAAGTGGATCTTCACGGTGAAGTAAACTTCAAAAGAGAAGATGGAGAGGTATAGAGCTCGACTAGTGGCAAAATGTTAGGTATGACTCATAATAACAGAATTCGGAGTCTCTGGGAATGAAGAGATTGTCTCTTGGAATTGAAGAGTTGTGTCTCTTGGAATTTAATGGGTTAGGGGATCAGCGAGGGCACAACGGAAGCGTGGTGGCCCAACCCATATTGTTGCATAAGAAACCCTATGATGTATTTTCTCCTAAGGGGCTGGATATTCGCCAAGGTGGAGATTTGTAAGACATGTATTTTTCTTAAAGTGTTGGATATTCGCCAAGGCGAAGATTTATCAGACATATGTATTTCTCCTAAGGGGCTGGATATTCGCTAAGGCGGAGTTTGTCATACATATGCATTTCTCCTAAGGGGCTGGATATTCGTCAATGTGGAGATTTGCTATGTATTCATATTTCTCCTAAGGAGCTAGATATTCGCCAAAGTGGAGATTTGTTAGGTATTGCTCATATACCATAAATGGGATAGATGCTAGAGCGGAGCGGTGCCCACGAGCGGAGTGGAGCGAAAGAATCTGTCCAATCAGGAGAGTTTCATTATGTGGGTTGGGGGTGCGGGGGCAATACATGAGTAATTTAAGTAATTACATATTGTACTATAGGGTTATATATATGTCATGTTTGTAACCCTATGCGAGTCTATGGGTCTCTAAAAAGAAATATAGATACCCAACAAATCTTCACCATGATGAGTATTCAGTCTCTTAGGAGAAATGCATATGCATAACAAATCTCCACACTGACGAATATCCAGTCCCTTAGGAGAAATACATATGTCAAACAAATCTTCACCTTAGCAAATATCCGGCCCCTTAAGAGAAATACATATGCCTCACAAATCTCCACATTGGCGAATATCTAACCCCTTATGAGAAAATAAAACATGGAGTTTCTTATGCACTAATGTGGGTTAAGCCAGCACGCTTCCGCTGCGCCCTTGTTGATCCCCCCAACCCACTAAATTCCAAGGAACACAACTCTTCAATTCCAAGAAACATCTCTTCATTCCAAGAGACTTCAAATTCTGGTATTATGAGTCATACCTAACAAATCTCCACATTGACGAATATCCTACCCCTTTATGAGAAATGCATATACCCAACAAATCTCCACTTTGACGAATATCCAACCTTTTATGAGAAATATATCATGGAGTTTCTTATGCATCAATGTGGGTTGAGCACTTTTAAATAATCCATTAATTAAGATTCCTTAATTTTCCCTTAATTGAGTTTCCAAAAAAATTTCACTTAATTAAGTTTCCAAGAAAAATATATTTTTTTAATCAAGTTTCCAAGAAAAAAATAATTTCCCTTAATTAAGTTTCCAATAAAAAAAGACTTTCCCTTAATTAAATTTCCAAGAAAAAAGAATTTCCCTTAATTAAGTTTTCAAGAAAAAAAGACTTTACCTTAATTAAATTTTCCTTAATTAAACTTTCGCACAAATTTTTTTCCTTAAACTTCCAAGAAAAGCTCCGTCTCCGCTTTCCAGAAAAGCTCATTTTTTCCTTTAAAAAAAACTCAGTTTTCCTTCTCAGAAAAGCTCCTCCTCCGCTTTCCTTCTAGAAAGAAATATTTTCTTTCCCGAGTGCAACAGCAGATTTCCTTTTCTTGCCTTTCTTGCGTCTTGGAAAATCTTTGCGTGCAACAAGATTTTTCTGGTTAATAGGAGGAAATTTTCTTTATTGCCTCTAGAGAAATTTAGAAAATATTCATTCCAAATTTCTTCTCCGCAGCAAATGAATAAAATCGAAACTTATTTCCTTCTAATTTTCTTCTCCGCCTCCCGCAAAAGAATAAAATCAGAGCTTCCAACTTTCGCCTCCAGCAAACGGAATCAATCTTTCGCCAATTCCTTCTATTTCCTGCGTGAAATTCACGGCCAGCAGAGAAAACAAATTCCGCGACATATCTCCCTCCTCTTGCAAAGGAAATTTAGAAATAGCCTTCCTTTCGGAAATCGCCTCCAAAGGTAATCGGGATTCCTCAGATTTTTCCTTCCCGTTTTTCCTTCTCAAAAAAGCTCCGTCTTCCAGAAAAGCTTCACCTTAATTAAGCCTTAATTGAGCCTCCAACAAAGATCTTCCTTAATTAAGCCTCCAACAATTATTTCCTTAATTAAGCCTCCAGCAATTATTTCCTTTCCAATTGCTCCTCCGCGCTGAACTACGATAGATCCTTCGCAACTCAGAAGACTGTCGCGAGTCACGCAAATCCTTCAGACGCTCCTCTGCGTCTCACTCGGCACCGAATACCTTCGCGAACGACTTCGTCCGGACCGCAGAACCCTGTTGAACTTCCTGTCACCTTCACAAAACTAATCGTCTGGTCTTTTGCTTTGCGAAACTGTTCCCGCCCCGCGATCGCGTGAAGCCGAAGTTCTGATTGCTAATCTGTCGTACTGTCGAAGCCTGCTTCATCTTCAAACTTACGAACTGCCTCCGCGTCAAGATCCGAACTACCGAGAAGCTTGCAAAAATCCTTCCCTAGCTGCCAATCTCCTCTATCAAAATCTTCTTTATTCCTGCGTCACCGAAATTTTTCTTCCCTGCCCTAGAAACTCGCTCTGATACCACTTGTTGAGAAATTAGGGCGAAGAAAAATAAGAATCAACACAAATCCAGAAAAACATGCAGAGATTTACAATGTCCGAAAAAGATGCCTACATCCTCGGAAGCAGAGCGGCGACTTCACTTTCAATATTCAGAAAAGAGTACAGAATAAATACTCAGAATCTCAGATAATCATATACTCATTTAGGATTACAAACATGACATATATATAATCCTATAGTACAATATGTAATTACTTAAATTAGTCATGTACCAAACTGAGTGTTGTTCCCGCACCCCCAACCCACATAATGAAACTCCTCCGATTGGACAGATCTTTCCGCTCCGCTCCAGCATCTGTCCCATTTATGGTATATGAGTCATACCTCCCTTAGAAGAAATACATATGCAGAACAAATCTCCACCTTGGCGAATATAGCCCCTTAGGAGAAATACATATGTCTCCACTTTTGCGAATATCCAGCCCTCTAGGAGAAATACATATGCCTGACAAATCTCCACCTTGGCGAATATTCAGTCCCTAAGGAGAAATACATATGTTTGACACAAAAGAATACAAATAGATATATGACATTGACTACGATGAAACCTTTGCACCAGTAGCAAAGATAACAACGATAATGACAGGTTTTTTTGATAGTGAATGGTGGATAGATGTTACACCAACGATAATGACACAAAAGAATACAAGGTTCGGTACAACCTAGATAGTGGGCAAGGTGTGTAGGCCCAAGAAGTCGCTTTATGGCCTGAAGCAGTCTCCTCGAGTTTGATTTGACAAGTTTAGAATGACGATGATTGACATGAGATATCAGCAGATCAATGCAAATCGCACGATATTCTTTCGATGACATGAAGATCACAGTATCATACTTGTAGTGTATGTTGATGACATAATTGTCACCTGTAATGATGAGATAGTGAATGCTAATTTGAAGAGAAAACTGGGGAATCAAATCAAGGTGAGACAACTCAGATACTTTCTTGGGATTGAAGTGACCCGTGGATTTGAGGGGATGGTCTTGACCCATAGAAAGTATGAATTATATCTCATGAAAATAAGTATGCAGGGGGGGTGAAAACCTACAATCTCTTCAATTGATCAGAAGGTCAAGTCAAGTGCAGAGGCAGAAGAACTTGTTGATCGTGAGGGATACTAGATATTTCTTTTGCAGTATGTGTGGTGAGTCACTACATGCATGATTCAAGAAAGAGACATATGGATGCAGTGTATGAGATCCTGAGATACTTGAAGAGTGCACCAAGAAAGCGGGTGATCTCCAAGAAAAATGAGCATGTAGACATTAAAGGTTTTTGTGATTCTGACTGAGCAAGTTGTGTAGATGACAGATGATATAGAAGATATTGCATGTTTGTAGGTGGCAACTTGGTCCATTGGAAGAGCAAGAAACAGTCACTTGTAGGAAGATCAAAAACAGAGGCTGAATACATGACCATGGCATTAGGAGGCACTAAGATGATATGGTTTAACGCCTTGTTGGTTGAACTCAAAGTGGACCAGGAAACACAAATGAAGTTGTGGTGTGACAACAAGCCGATTATCAACATTGCCAACAACCTGATGCAACACAATAGAACTAAACATGTGGAGATTGATAAATTCTTCATCAAGGAGAAGCTGAATAATAGATTGTTGGAACTTAGGCATGTAGCTACTGGAGAGCAGGCGGCTGACTGCCTAACTAAAGAACTTAGCTCAGTGGAGTTAATTAGATTATGTGACAAGATGGGCTTAATGAATATCTTTCGCCCACCTTGAGGGTGTTGAGATTGTATCTAATGTATGGTTCCAGTTATAAAAAGAAGAATTCTAGTGATTTATTTGTAAATGTTTCGTGGCTCTATATAAGCCAAAATGTTAATGAAATGAACAAGATGATTATTGCAAAATCATTCTCAATACAAAATGGCCTTAAAGAAGCTCTCAGGAGCAGATTTCTTATACAAAGCAGTTATCAAAATTAACGCATGGGGTAATCAAATCGCCAATTATCCCTAGCGGGCCGAGCCACACTTGCCAACTCATCCTTACTCCCCATGTCCATGTACCTTCTCACTCATATTGAGGTGCCAATTTGTATTCTAAATGATTTGGAAAAAAGCTGTCGGCAATTCCATCAGCATAAGAATGTTAATCAGCATGAAATGCATTACGTGGCTTTGGAAGGACACGCTATGCAGACCAGCTTACAGTGGGGACATGGGCTTTCACGCCACCTTGAAGTGGAGAGGGCCATTGTGGGCTCGCATTGCCTGGATGCTGCTACAAAATAAGGATTTGCTGCTTTACAAATGTTTAAAAGGCAAGTATGACAACAATTTCTCCTTCCAGTGCCACAACCGTACCACTTCAATTTCCTTGAAGATTATATGCGAAGGTATTCCGTTTCTATAGCCCATCACGGGATGGAAAGTTGCCAACAGTGAAAGCATAGATGCCACTAAGTATGCGTGGATTTTTTATATGCTCATCAACAAGTAGCCTTGCCCATGCAGCGTGCATGAGCTAGAAGATAAACGGGTCTCGAGCTTCATCCAGACTGGCAGCTGGAAGCATAACACTTTCGAAGATTGTTTTGATAAGGATTTAATTGATGCAAGTCCAGATTCATCGTGAACTTCGTGATGGCCAGATTGAGCTCAATAATCTGCAATCCGGGAAGGCCATTACTGCGCTGGCTTACGATGCAATTTTTCCACAGCATGGAGACAGCCACGAATGGCTTGCCAAGCTGCAACTTCACCCTCAGAAATGTATGTTTTAGTGGCGTGTTTCCCAGGATGCCATCCCAACTCGGCGTTGGCTTCGTAAAAGGAGCCTGACGAACATGAGCATGAGCACTTTTGTTTCACCCTAAATTTCATAATAATATGTATTTAGCGTGTTCTGTTGGTGTGAATTTTCTCGTTCTATTTTTCGCTTCGTCGTCGACCGTTTTAAAATTTTATATATATCACAACAACTAGTTTCAGAGCCATACCTAACATGTTTCAATGATGAAGACTGGGATCATCTTATTTCTAATTATTTGTTGTTTTGTAGGATGAAAGATGTTTTGTAAATGTGGGTAATCGGCTCATGCTCGTTGCTTTTGCTACACTATCCATCATTGTTTTTGCTACAGCATGTAAATAGCATCCCAACACTTTGAAGAGGTACAAAAGTGCTCATGCTCGTTGCTTTTGCTACACTATCCATCATTGTTGGCAGACTTGCAACGACAAGATTCACAACCGGATGTACGGTGACATCGATAATTATTGCTGCTACAATTATCGAGGCCCTCGCTAGGACACATATTTAGCAATTTCGGAGGCAATGGGATGCTAGCCGCCCTACTGGGTCGGCAATTCTTTCTTCCAAGGCCGCTGGTGCTGGAGCAACCATTCGGGATGATCCTGTTATCGGCATCATGGCTATGGGACACTATTTTGAGCATTGCGACAGCTCCCAAGTTGTACTTTTGACGGTGAAATCTCTCCAACAACTTTGATATTTGGCCCCAATGGCATTATCATCGAAGGGGATAATACTAACATTATGCAATTCCTTAAATCCTCCATCAAAATAGATGTTTGGAAGCTCCAACCGTAGTTGCGATGGACTTTGCCTTTCTTTTGAACTTTAAACAAGTTCTCTTTTTGCATATTTCTAGAAATTGTAATAGGGCCACCAATTTTTGTGTGAAACACGCCCTTAGCAATTCATTCTTTTTTATGCATGTAAATGATGATAGAGAACTTTCTTCTATCCTTGTTGATGCAGATCTCACTTTTGTATATCATAGATGCATGCATACATAGTTTTTATACTTTTTTGATATACTAATGCAAATGCATATTTTCACGAAAAGGTGCATTTCACTTTTTAAAGGTCAAAATGGTGGTATTTTTTAAGTGATATGATAGATTTGGGTAGTATAAATATAAAAAGTAAAATTTAGGTGTTAGATATATAAATATATAGGAATTGGGCAGTATGCATGTAAATGCTATTTTATATAAACATGACAGTGATCTAAAGCAAACATGCACAAATGAGTAAGGATGTTCAAAAAGTGGGAAGTTTTTACTTTTTTTAAATTGGTAGTGTGTGTATACTCATCCAAAAACTTTTAGCTTCGAGTATTGGGTTAAAATAGTTCGCACGAATGACTATGTCAGGCCCAATTTAAATAGTCAAGGGACTAATTTGACATTTTTATACAGTCTAGGACTAAACTGATCTCATGTAAACAGTCAAGGGACTATTTTGACACTTATTTTGATTTATATTCAAACGCAGTTTGCTTTTGATTTGATTATGGCAAACAAAACATAGATTTAGTATTTCAAAAGGAATGGAATGGCCATAATCAATAGTGGCCTTTCAGTTCTGTAAATATTTGACAAATGTTGATAGAATGACTACATTCAAGCGTATTGATTACCAAGATAGTTATCTACTTGCCATCTGAAAATTTTTTTTTGGGGGCCAATTTCACAAATGTAAGAACTCCATTCCAGCAAGCTAATGTTCAAAAATCGTGACATCACATAACAAGGAACTGCAGTTTTATGTAGATAATTATATTTTAGTCGCTATGGTGCATCTCAAACTCTTTGCACATGGATCTACTATAGAAGTGCTTTCCATCAACATGATGACAAAGAGAGAGAGAAAGAGAGAGAGTGAGCGAGCAAAGAAATAAGAGTTGGAGATAGAGTTTAAAGACTAGTTCCACCTATTTATTGATTCTGCGATTTTCCCAAAGGGACCCATTCAACCTATTTATTTAGATTTCCTCTAATTCATTGGAGCAATAGAGTTTTGGAAGGGTTTCACAAGAGAGAAAGTGAAGTGCATATTGTTTGAACAAAGAAAATGTGGGTTCGGCGCGCTCCTTTTATTTGGGATGTGGGATTAGAGTCTCTTCTCTTTTACTTGGGCGGATATGCCCAACTTGGACGCAAAATTGGACTTAAATTAGGTTTGGAGTAGTTTAGAGTCCCATCAATGTCAATTCGAAGTTCGAGATGATAAGATAGCATCAAGCCATGAAGTAGTTATGGGCTCGGCTATGATAACGATTTTTGGCAATCCATCAAGTTATTACTGCAACCCACTACAATGTAACAAGCCAAGACGAGAAGAAGAGGCTTGAGCATACTAGCTGGAAACAGAGTGAAGAATTTCAAGGGACCTGGTTCTAATGCTCATCCAGTCAAAAAAAAAAAAATGCATTAAGAATATATAGCAACCCACTACTTAGCGACAAGCCACTAAGAGTATTGAGGAGAGCCATTAACTATGTGAAATTTGGATTGCACACAAGCCCTCATGTCACACCTATGAGGAGAAGCATTGGGCAACTATCAAACTGCAATATCCATACACTTCCAAGGGGCTAGGTGTCCTAGATGAGCTTAGTGTGACCTAGGGGTGTCAAAAATTGATCTGGCACCCCAACTTGACTCAAAAAATTCATATTTGGTTCAAACGGTTTCAGTTTGGGTCAATTTTGATTTAGACCCAAACCCAACCCGCAAACAGGATTTGACACTCCCAATGTGATCACCACAAGTCAATGCCAATCAGGGGGAGTCAGCATACTATAATCAACCAATTGAACAGGAGCATATCAGAATCAGCCAACTTGTTCATCACTACTTACTCAAGCCCAAGGTGATCAAGTCATACATTGATAAAGTTCTAGGATCAGTTTTCAATTTCTCTAACCGTAAAAAAAATGCCCCATGTTAAAACTCTGCAAAAAGATCACTTTTATACTTTTATTTCAGCAAGAAGATTCAGCTTTCTACTTTTACAGCAGCATGCCCAAGGTTGCACTGCAAATAAAGAGGAGAAATCCATGGCGTCCTCTACCTCCATTTCACTCGGATACCACCTCTCCATTCCAGAAACGAGTACTACTCCACCCGAAGCCCCCAACAAAACGAGAAAGGAAACCACCGCGAAACTACGCATTTCCCACTGTCCTCCTCTACTTTAACTCACCACAGTACAATTTCAGCCCCACTTCCTTTCAAATCAAAATTTTTCTCAAGTTAAACACCTTCCCCACCTCTCTCTTCACCTCCTATTAACTATTTATA
The DNA here is from genome assembly GCA_002079205.1 of Phalaenopsis hybrid cultivar. Classification (NCBI taxonomy): domain Eukaryota; kingdom Viridiplantae; phylum Streptophyta; class Magnoliopsida; order Asparagales; family Orchidaceae; genus Phalaenopsis; species Phalaenopsis hybrid cultivar. Next base: position 12,402 of record JXCR01085215.1, on the reverse strand, counting down.
CCGATTCCATAGCCCTGTCGCATCAAAACAGCCAAATTTATCAACCAAACAAGTTTTGCGCAATGCGAATTCGAAATCTAATAACCCTACAACTGCTATTCACAGTTACCTTCTCCTCTNTCCCAAAGGGACCCATTCAACCTATTTATTTAGATTTCCTCTAATTCATTGGAGCAATAGAGTTTTGGAAGGATTTCACCAGAGAGGAAGTGAAGTGCATATTGTTTGAACCAAGAAAATGGGCGGTTCGGCGCGCTCCTTTTATTTGGGATGTGGGATTAGAGTCTCCTCTCTTTTACTTGGGCGGATATGCCCAACTTGGACCCAAAATTGGACTTAAATTAGGTTTGGAGTAGTTTAGAGTCCCATCAATGTCAAGTCGAAGTTCGAGATGATAAGATAGCATCAAGCCATGAAGTAGTTATGGGCTCGGCTATGATAACAATTTTTGGCAATCCATTAAGATATTACTGCAACCCACTACAATGTAACAAGCCAAGACGAGAAGAAGAGGCTTGAGCGTATTAGCTGGAAACAGAGTGAAGAATTTCAAGGGACCTGATTCTAATGCTCATCCAGTCAAAAAAAAAAAATGCATTAAGAATATACAGCAGCCCACTACTGAACGACAAGCCACTAAGAGTGTTGAGGAGAGCCATTAACTATGTGAATTTTGGATTGCACACAAGCCCTCATGTCACACCTATGAGGAGAAGCTTTGGGCAACTATCAAACTTAAATATCCATACACTTCCAAGGGGCTAGGTGTCCGAGATGAGCTTAGTGTGACCTAGTAGTGTCAAAAATTCATCTGGCACCCCAACTTGACTCAAAAAAATTCATATTTGGTTCAAACGGTTTCAGTTCGACCCAAACCCAACCCGCAAACCAGATTTGACACCCCCAATGTGATCACCACAAGTCAATGCCAATCAGGGGGAGTCAGCATACTATAATCAACCAATTGAACAGGAGCATATCAGAATCAGCCAACTTGTTCATCACTACTTACTCAAGCCCAAGGTGATCAAGTCATACATTGATAAAGTTCTAGGATCAGTTTTCAATTTCTCTAACCGTAAAAAAAATGCCCCATGTTAAAACTCTGCAAAAAGATCACTTTTATACTTTTATTTCAGCAAGAAAACTCAGCTTTCTCCTTTTACGACAGCATGCCCAAGGTTGCACTGCAAATAAAGATGAGAAATCCATGGCGTCTTCTACCACCATTTCACTCGGATACCACTTCTCCATTCCAGAAACGAGTACTACTCAACCCGAAGCCCCCAACAAAACGAGAAAGGAAACCACCGCGAAACTACGCTTTCCCCGCCGTCCTCCTCTGATTTAACTCACCACAGTACAATTTCACCCCCACATCCTTTCAAATCAAAATTTTTCTCAAGTTAAACACCTTCCCCACCTCTCTCTTCACCTCCTATTAACTATTTATACCGATTCCATAGCCCTATCGCATCAAAACAGCCAAATTCAACCAAACAAGTTTTGCGCAATGCGAATTCGAAATCTAATAACCCTATTACTGCTATTCACAGTTACCTTCTCTTCAACCGCATCATCTCTGCTCCGATTTCCGGCCGCCAATGTAACACTCGAGCATCTAGATCCCACCCTCCCGCCGGCGCTGACAGCAAAAACACCACCCAAGTGCTCTATCCTCGTTCTCCACCACGTGTTCGCGAACACAGCAGGCGAACCGCCGGCCGTTTCAAACTATGTCCACCCGCCGGAATGCCCCTTTCCATGGCCGCGCGTGGTTCTGGAGCTCTCTATCGCAGCCTCCGACGTTCAGAAGGATCGCATCGCCGCCGTGTGGCTTNCGAACACAGCAGGCGAACCGCCGGCCGTCTCAAACTATGTCCACCCGACGGAATGCCCCTTTCCATGGCCGCGCGTGGTTCTGGAGCTCTCCATCGCAGCCTCCGACGTTCAGAAGGATCGCATCGCCGCCGTGTGGCTCGACGGAGCTGAGCTCCTCCGCACCGCAACGCCTCTCCCGATGGCTCCGGGGACGTTCTGGACGGTGCAGAAGGATGTCACGCGCTACGCCGCCTTGTTCCGCAGGTTGTGCGGCGTCGGCGCCACCACTACTGGTGTGGTGTCGATGATGCTTGAGAACTCAAACGCCACCCTTCCCGGCGCGTTCGCGGCTAATGTTACGCTTCATTTCTACCGCGGCCCTCTCTCTGGCCAGCGCTTTGGGTATGTATACGTAGAGAATTATGATGAAAGAGGACTAGTATTCATTTTTATATACAAACCATGAAATTCAGGTGTAATTACAAGTCTTATATAGGAAAATTGTTCCATCTAGAGGCTTGATGCAAATTTTTATCAGAACTTCAATCACAACGCGTCACATCCACAATACGGCCCAGTCATACATTAAACTATTTAGTTTTTTTTTGTATTTAGTGAAACGTACACATTGCACATTGTGATTGGAGTCCTGACGCGTTGTGCAAGACTCCTGATAAAATATTTTTTAGTGTATAGAGAATTTTATTATCAGCAGTGATCCACAGTGGTGAACCACATTCCTAGATAAGTGATGATTCAACCACGTTATCGTGCATTTCATATGGTCAGATCGTCTCTGATGTCCTTACATGCATATAACGTAATAATTTGTCCATGTCTAGACATTTTATTAAGGGTATAGTGGCAAAATAGTTCTCAAACTATTTATATGGATTATTTTGGTCCCATAGTTTATAGAAACATTAAATTACAAAATCCATAAATATATATACATATATATCTCACATATAGGAGAAATTATTATGGTTAGAGAACCGCGCGTCTGGACAACAACAATGATCCAATCACATCATCGTGTATTTCGCATAATCAAATCATGGATGATGCTTGAACATGACACTATAATAATTTATCAACATCTGAACATTTAAATTTAGGGTAAAATGTCAAAATAGCCTCCAACTATTTGCATAGATTATTTTATCCCAAACTTTATACAAATATTAAATTGATCCCCACGCTCTTTAAATTTGTGCTGAAATAATCCTTATTAATGACTGTTACAGCTCAAATTCAATATTCCCATGGATCAATTACGTACTTTCATAAAATTTGAGACTAAGAAAAAACTCGTGTAAATAGTCAAGGGACTATTTTGACACTTTGCTCTTTATATTTACTTACATACCACTTAAATTTTTAACATAACATTTTTATGCAAGAGTTTATAACACTTGTCCCATAAATATAAATATAAAATTTTTACTAATTAGATGTATAAATACATAAGTATTGTGTGGTATGTATGTACAATTTTGTTGGCTGGTTCATATGTTCATTGGAACAAATTTCTTTAGTAAATAGATGTGAATAACAGTATGATAAAATTATATTTTATTTAAAATTATAGATGATTTGCATAATTTATATTAAGAAAACTACGGGCCTTCTAAAATTAAAATTAAAATTTTCTCTATCTATTTAATTGTCAAATAATAACTCTCACAATTGTTTTTTTATAATATTTTTTTTATTTTTTTAATATTTATTTATAAAGAAGTATAATATAAATTCGAATTTATTTAAATTAATAAATATGATTTGGATATTTAATCTCATTTAAAATTCCTTTTCATATATATGACACACATATTTTCTCATTAGAAATTAATAAATTTAGTTTACATTTATAAATTAAATTTATAAAGTTCTATTCACATTCATATCAAATATTCTTTATGTATGTATTTATTTAGTATCAAAAATTTATATATATAGCACTAACCTTTAGCATTACTTTAAAATATTATCATTATTCTTAATGTTTTTTTAAAAAAAGCTATAGTACATAATTTTTTTACAGAATTATGACATTAATATTTTATAAATAAAAATATTAAATTTTTTTTGAAATTAAAAAATTGCGTAAGAGACCACACGAAACTCATGATTCACAAATTTAGTGTCAAATTCTCACTCCAATAGTAAAATTCATAGTAAAAATCCAACCCATATTTTTCATTTTTATCAAATTCTCAATAATTTGATTATGGGACAAGCACATATATCAATTGTATAATTAAAAATAATCATATGAGTTGTTAACTTGTAAATATCAATATTTTTTATGCTAGGGGCAAACTTAGGAGGATAATTTGGACATTTGCTTCTCACACAGGAGCAAAGCCAGCATCTTTTTTTAACGGTGCAAGCTGCCCATAGACCCAACGTGGTAGGCGCTAGGACAACAAGAGATAAAACTTATATTTTAAGGAGGAATAAAAAGACAAAATTGACCTCTCATATAAATAAAAATCTGAATTTGATGTGAGTGGGATGCAATTGCCCCCAACTCTACTTGGGTCTACCATTGCCCTCATTAAATATCAGTTTTACACCTCCTAAAGTATTACTCTCACATTCCTTGTCCTAGCACCTCCCACATTGAGGGTCTGTTTGGGGCAGCTTGTGCGTTTCAGGATAAACTGCTTATCCTGAAATGCGGCTCGCGGGCCTACCGCAAGGGTCAATCCGTGGCATGCGTTTAGTGTAAAAACCCAAACACAGTTTTGAATAAGCTGGTGAAACGCACGAACCAAACGGTACGACGACGTTTTGAAAACACTGCCCGCACTTATAAGCTGCCACAAACGGACCCTTGAGTCTTGAGCACTTTACCAAAGAAAAAGAAAACACTAGTTCTCTCACACGGTCTCTACATAATTATCCCTTTATTATAATAACATCAAATCTGATTTACAATTTTACCTCGGGACCTCAGGTACATGATCCACCCCACTGCCAAAGACATCTACCGCCGCCCCGCCGACATCATCCTCCCCGTCTCCCAAGACAACGGCGAATGCACCACCGGCTTCTGGTTCCGCCTCGAAAACGACACCCAAATTCCCACCGCCCCCATCGCCATCCCTCGCAACACTCAGCGCGCTGTGCTCGAAATCTTCGCTTCTTACCACGCACACGACGAAACCTGGTACGCCAATCCCCTCCGCTCCGCCTACGACGGCGGCGGCTCCTTCGCTAACGGTGGATTCCGTCAAATCTACGCCACTATCGACGGCCAGTTCGTCGGAGGACACATTCCTTTCCCCGTCATCTATCCGAGCTCAGTAAACCCTTATTTCTGGTCGCCGGTGGCGGCAATTGGGGCATTCAATCTCCCGACATATGATTTAGACCTAACTCCTTTCTTATCGATTTTGCTGGACGGGCAGCCGCATGAGATAGGGTTGGGAGTGAGAGATAGCCAGGCGTATTGGCTGCTAGCGGGGAATGTTCATTTGTGGGTGGATGAGTGGTCGGATGTGGTGTCGGCCGGGGTGGTGGAGATCAGGGCGCCGCCGCTGAAGGTGAATCGGCATGCGGAGTGGAGGAATTCCGATGGGGGATCGGAGATAAATGCGGAGGGATTGGTGAGGTTTTCTGGGTGGGTGAGTTCGTCGGAGGGGAATATG
>JXCR01085211.1:0-10507 GCA_002079205.1 Phalaenopsis hybrid cultivar | reverse complement strand
TTTATAGCGTGGAAAGCCCCTCAAATAGTGTAAAAATCATGTACCAGAAGGTCACTTAAACACCTCCACTAATCAACTTAATCGGTACATAGAGTTCTTTAGAACATTACAACAGAAATCAATAATCAACCACCACCGAGTATGTGGTATACATCAACTTTATCAAACACAAGAGTTTGGTAATCTCACCGAATTCAACAAAGACAAGATTCAAACCACAATAATTAGTGCCCTGTTCATCACCAATGAGATGCCAAATCCCACGGTAGAAGAAAGAACTCATTGACGACAAACACAATTTTTTTTCTTCTTCCTCCAGATTCCTTTCATGCTATTGCCAGGCTGATTTTTTTTTTTTTTAATTTTTTATTTCACTAGCATAGAGTAAAACCGAAAATGTTTTTCCAAAACTGAATGAAGGCGGTTGCCTTCATGCGGGAGGAGGGACCCACAATAGTTTTTAGAAACTTTGTGAAGGATTTGCAGCCACCAGCCTTGTAGGCATCAGAAAGAGTTATTTGAGTTATAGTTATTTATTTCCTTTTCTCTTGTTTGTGTATTTTGATGTTTGTTGATTAGGGTTTATTTTTTTTTAATGGAAATCTGGACGTTATAACTTGACACTTGAATTTTAATTTTGGGAAAGAAAGATAAATTCACACACTGGATCCATCTGCTTTTCAGAATTTCCCTTGTAGAAATACATATTAGTGAATTTATCCTCCTAAACTTGTTATTAACTTTCTTTTGGGCAACACTTGTTTTTTGCTTTTTTTTTTTTCACACTTATACGTGTTTTGAGTATTTTTAAAAATAACTATCATAACCAAATATGTTTTAATTATATCCAATAAATAAAAATAATAAATGAAAAACAAAAAACAAAAGTGACTCCAAACAACCTCAAAATTTAAGATATTTTACCTTATTTTTTCCCTTTCTAGGATGCATGGCAAGAGTTCGATCCTGATGAACTGTCTTATGAGGTGAGATGAGTTCCTTTACATTATTCAACATTCAAATTTCTATATATTTTGATAATATCAGGCTTCTGTATATTATTGCAGGAGTTGGTTGCGTTGGGTGAGGTAGTTGGCACTCAGAGTAGAGGTCTTTCTATTGATACTATTGCTTCTTTGCCTTCGTTCAGTTATAAGGCAGAAGATGGTGAAGATAACAATAGCGACCAGTAAGCTCACAACTTCTAGTAGAACATATTATTTAACTTCGTTAAGCTTCCTTTTTGTTTCGTTATATTTATCAGAAGTACTGCTGTGTGAAATTTTATGGTGTAGAAGCTATATAACCATGGTAATTATGAATTATTTTATGGGTAGTTTTATTGTTTTATTTTTAATGGGTTATAAAACGAAAATACTGCAGTGCAACTTGAATTTAAGTGAAGATAGAGTACAAGCGAAAGCCTCTTTCCTCACATCACTCATCATTTCATCACTAGATAAACAAACAATAATAATGAAATTTATGGAATATATTGTGAATGATGAAACTTAGAAATATATTGTGAAGGTTAAATACAAAAGGGTTTTTTGTTTTGCAGCAAAAGGAGTGCACTGCTTTTCCTTTTGCGGTAGTTTTGAAAATTTAGGCATTTGTTCCGATGAAAAACTAATGCAATGTAAAATTTCATTTTATTGGAATTTATTCTCTAGTTCAATTTCAATGTATGTAAAATTAACTTGATTGGGAAGAATTCCAAATGCATAACTTCTTGTATGTAATGTGTGGATGATAATTATGTCATGGAAAAATTGCCCCAATGCCTGGCTGGGCGACCCATCACCCCTATTGCCTAGTTGGGTGTCCCAGCGCCCAACAGAGTTCTGCATAACTGAGCGCTTCACAATCTCACGTCTGGTGTGGAGCCTAAGCGCCCAGAAGAACTTCCTCTAAAATCAAGTGTGAAGTGGTGGTCAGGAGGGGCGCGACCGCGCTCATATATGCTCATTTCCAGTGTAAAAAACAGAGCACATGGAAAATCGACGTTGGGGGATGGCGCCTAGGTATTTGTAACTGAAATGTGCAATTTGTCCTTTAAAGGATCGTCTCCGCTGCAGAATTTGTGCTCGCGTGGAAGTTGAATTTCATGAGCTCTTTTGTGAAAGGAGATATAAAGGAGTGATGGTGAGTTCTAAGTGTGTAAAGAAGTTTGAGTGGTGTAATCTATACATCTTTTTCATTTCTTTATAGTGATTTTGTTGGTTTGGTGTGGCTTCATGGATTTCTCCCGTTCATCGTCTTCGTTGTGGGATTTGTGCGCGCGTTGAAGTTGGATTTCTTGAATTCTCTTGTGAGAGATATAACGAATGTTTGTGAGTTCCAAGTTTGTAGAGGTTTGAGTGTGGTTTAATATGTACATTCTCCTCATTTTTTTATAGTGAATTTCTTGATTTGGTGTGGCTTCGTGATTTTTTTCCGTTCTCAGATTTTTTTCATGTTAAATCTTGGTGTTCTCCACATTTTTTATGTTCTCTGTTCTAAGTTTTATTTCAGATTTCTCCAATAAGTTTCCGCGGCTTCCTCATAAGTGGTATCAGATTAGGTTTTTTAAAGATCTTTGGTTCAAATGGGATCAATGGCTGACAAAGTGAGGTACAAGGTGGAGAAGTTAAATGGTCATAACTTTTTTTCTGGAAAATATAATTGAAGGCTTATTGTATTAAAAGAGACTTTATTTGTTACTGGAAGGATCACCAAAAGTCTAAATCAATGACTTGAAAAGTGGGAAGCGTTTGATCAAATAACCCTAGGTTTGATCTGATTTTTACTTTCCTCATCTGTTGCTTTCATCATCGTGAATGAGAAAACTATGATAGATCTCATGGCTACATTAACAAGGGTGTATGAAAAACACTCGACTTCAAATAAAGTTTTTCTGATGAAGATAGTGGATGATGAGGTCACAACACTGTTATCTTCATTGCCTGACAGTTGGGATGGACTAGTCACTGCGATTACTAACCCTTCAGGTAATATGAAGTTAAATTTTGATGATATTGTGGGTTTAGTACTGAATGAAGAAGTTCCCAATAAGGTGACGTTGAAACTTCAAAGTCTGCTTTGAATGTTGAATACAAAGGAATAAATCTGTATATAAACACAGATAGATAAAAATTGAAGTCCAGTAGAGGAAAGTTTAGGTCAGGGAGAAAAATGCAAAAGTGAATGCTGGATTCACTGTAAGAAATGTCACTCCAAGAGGGATTGCAAAGCTCCAAAAAATGGTGGTAGAGATCCAGATATGAAGCTCTCTACAAATTTCTTCACAAATGAAATCCAAGGTGACTCTCTTGTCATCTCCCTAGATAATATCAAATCTTGGATGGTAGATTCATGTCTCTTTTCATGCATGTCCCAACAAAGAGATTTTCAGAAATACACTCAAAGTGATCTAGAGAAGTTGTTTGGGGGATAATAAAGCCTGCAATATTATAGGAAATGATGATATTGATGACAGATTGACAAATAGGTCAGTCTGGAAATTAATGAAATTATACACATTCCATGTTTGAAAATAAATTTGATTATGTGAGTTAGCTTACAATGTTAGGGTATGTGATTACTTTAAAAGTTGATTTGGGGAAGGTGATCAGAGGAGTGATGGCTCGTGATAACTTTGAAGACACTCTTTTCTAGATCAATGAAATGTCTGAATCCAATAGTTTAGCTGGAACAAAAAAATGATGCAGGTGTTTGGCACTGTAGACTTGGCCATATGAGTAAGAAATGTATGAAGTCCTTTATTTTAAAAAATAAGCCTTATGGCCTAAAGTCTATAGAGTTGGATTTTTGTGAAGATTATATTTATGCCTAGTAAAATAAAATTGCTTTTTCTAAAAGTGGTCAAAGGTGAAGTATAAAAAGCTGGAGTTAGATATACGACTATATGAGGTCATACTTCAACTAAGTCTATTGGCGACTGAAATACTTTGTCACTTTCATTGATGATCACATCAAAAAGGCATGATATTTATTTTAAAATATAAATTTGACGAATTTGAGGCGTTAAGGAGTGGGTGATCATGGTTGACAATGAGACACTTGAGGTTGAAGTGCCTCAAATTAGATAATGATGATGACTATGGTGATAAAAAGATCATGAGTTAGTGCTTTAAAATGAATCAGATATGAGTTTACTGTTCTAAGGACATCACAACAAAAAGGTGTGACTGTGTGCATGAATAAAACCATTATAAAGCGTGTCACGAGTATGATGTTGAATGCAGACTTGTCTAAACAATTCTGGGAAGTAGTGGTTAACTGCAATTTATCTGATTAATCCTGTGGTCTGTCATTACCATTGAATGAATGTTCACCTGAGGAAGTCTGGAGTGACAAAAATGTAGATATATCTCACATGAAAATATTTTATTGTTAATCATATGTTCATGTTGATGTATGATCTAGAAGTTTGATTTGAGATTTGTGAAGTGCATTTTTATTGGATATGACTTAGACAAATTTGGGTATAAATTTTGTGATAATAAGAATAAAATATTCATTTGAAGCAGGGGTTTGATTTTCAATGAAATGCAGAGGTACACAAACAAGAACATAACTCAGGATCATCCATGAGTTACTTCTCAAAACATAAATTCGATGTATTAGGTGTTAAGAAGTGGAAGATCATAGTTGAGAATGAGACATGCTTGAGAAGTGTCTCAAATCTAATAATGATGGTGAATATTGTGATCAAAGATTCATGAGTTATTGTGCTTTAGAGTGAATCAAACGTGAGTTCACTGTTTGAAGGACACCACAACAAAACAGTGTGACTAAGCTAATGAATAAAACCATTACAAAGCGTTCTTGGATTATGAGGTTACATGCAAGCTTGTCAAAACAGCTCTGGGTCAAAGAAATGGATAATTCAATTTATCTGATCAATTGTTGTCTATCAGTATCTTTGAATGAGGGCTTATTTGAAGAACCTAAAGTCACAAAGAGGTAAATCTATCTCATCTGAAAATATTTGGTTGTTTATCATACGTTCATATTGAAGTATGCTTAATTCAGATGTATCAAGTGACTTTTATTGGGTATGGCTCAAATGAATTTGAGCATAAATTCAAGGATTATCAGAATAAAAAAATCCTTAGTAAAAAGAATGTGACTTTTAATGAAATAGAGATGTACAAGAACATAATTTAGGATTATCCATTAGTTATTTATGAAGACTTTTTCAAATATTTTGAGATAAAATGTTTTGGTGATAAGAAAAATGAAACAATGAAAGATGCTCAATCTGATGAAGCACAAAAAATTTCTCAGACACCTACTACTGAACCCTTAAGATTCAGTAAAATCACTTGATTAATACAAATATATTCTCATTCTTTGTGCTATCTGTTGCTGACTGATGTTGGTGAACCAAAGCGTTATAAAAGACCACTCAAGTTGAAGACTCAAAGGAGTGAGAGTTTACCATGGATGACAAGATGTAGTTACTAAAATCAAATTAGATATGTGAGTTGACAGAATTACTTGATGAAAGAATGAAATTACACAATAAGTGTATTTATAGTCTAAAAGACAAGTTAGATAGTAGTAAACGCTACAAGATGAGGCTTGTAGTGAAGGAATTTCAGCAAAAGGAGTGCAGATGACAACTATCAGAGCTGTGCTGAACTTGATAGCAGAAGAAGATCTATATTTGGAACAAATGGATGTGAAGAGCCTTCTTATATGGTGACTTAGAAGAGAAATTGGTGCAGCCGAAGGGATATGAAGTTCCATGAAAGAAGACAAGGTTTGCAAATTAAATAAAAAACCTTTATGTTTTGAAGCAAGCCCCAAGACCATGGCACTGGAGATTTGACATGTTTATGTCAGAACATTGATAAATAAAGTGTCAAAGAGATCACTGTTGTTTTATCAAACATTTTGGTAGTTATATTATTATTTTTTTGTATGTGGATGACATGCTAGTTGCAGGAACATATATGAGAAGATTAGAGACTTGAAGGAACAATTATCAACATAGTTTGAGATGAAGGATTTAAGTCCAATCAAGAAGATCCTTTGGATGAGAATCATCAGGATCAGGAGTGTAAGCACTTTGTTGCTGTCTCAGACAAAATATGTTGAGAAGGTCCTACATAGTTTTAATATGAGGGAGGCAAAATCAGTTTGCACACCCTTACAATCACTTCAAACTTTTTAAGGAATAATTGTCTATGTCTGAAGCAAAGCAGACACATATGAAAAGAATTCTGCATGCTTCAGCAGTTAGAAGTTTAATGTGTGGATGATATGTACAAGACTAAATATTGCTTATGCAGTGGGAGTGGTCAGCAACTATATGAGTAATTCAGACAAACATCGTTTGGGAGGAGTTGAAGTGAATTCTCATATACTTGAGAGGAACAATCAACAAAACACTGTTTTATAAGTGTATGAATTAATCTATAGAGATATGTAGATTCAAATCTGACATGAGATATTGATGATAGAAAAAGTACATGTCTTATCTTCACTTTGGGGAACACAACAATAAGTCGAGTTTCCAAGTTGTAGAAGGTAGTTGTACTTTTTACTACAGAAGCCGAGTATATTGCTATTACTAAGGGCCCGTTTGGGGCAGTTTATTAGCTGTAGTGGTGGTATGAAAACGTTGCATGGGTGTTTGAAAAAGGCGTTCGATGTTGTGTAATCCTGCCGCTCAGACGCGCTTCAACATTTTTGTTAATAGGTTGAGAAGCGAAGAGGGGGCCGCGTCCAGCGTCTGCTTCGCATGTTTGGGTGAAGAATTCCTCCCGTGCCCTCTGTGCTCCCCCTCGCCCTAGCCCTCCCCGATCTCGTTCATCCTCGCGGAGGTCGAAACCTGAAGTAACATTCGACCCTATGCTCTCCCTCGGCCTCACCCTCCAAGATCTTGAAGGTATTAGGAAACACTACCGGAAGCGAGCGAGAGGAAGAGGAGAGAGGGAGAGAGCGCTCGTCGCTGATCCGTGGAGTTGCAATAGGGTACTCCGTCGCCACCGTCAGAAGCAAAGTATTGGTGCTGGAGCATAATGATGGGGTTGTGGAGAGAAGGGAAGGGGTGTTGCTTTTGTGGAGGAGAGCGAACAGAGAGATTGTAGGGAAGCCTCGTCTCCTGCAAGGGCCCAGTCATGGCTTCCATGTCCTTTGGCGCTGGTAGAGGAGATGGAATCGATTTCCTCATCCACCCGAACCTCCTACTAACCTCCCACGGGACTCTGTCGTCAGTCACGGCGACGGAGTCCGTCTAGATCCAGCTCAAATTGGGATGCCTTCCAGCTCGCCTCGCCCCTTTTAGGTCTGAGTGCCCTTGAAATCCCTATTTTCTAAATCATGTTTCCAGGTTACTTTTGCTTTTATGGCTAATAATAATGGCAGTGTGACAGAGATAAGTCGTAATTTCTTGCCAGACAATTTGGCTAGGACTTGCTTAGTACTCAGATTGTGATCTAACCACTTTTAGGGCAATGTAGTTTCGAGACTCGTGATCTATTTGATATTTCGATTGATTGATTTGAGTTCAACGATTACTTCAACGGATTAGAATGGATGAGCATTTTTGTAGGTTTTGATTATTTGTGATTACTCGTTGGGATATCCCTTTATCATTTTTATTAATTAACCAGGTCAAAATTTTGAAAATTACCTGAAAATATTTATAATGTATGTTCTTATTTCCGTTTTGATACTCTCGAGTTCTACATTTCCATCATACAGATTTAGTACCGGACATATCTTTCAACTATAACAAGATAGCATCATGTATTTCCGCCTAAGTATTTTCTTCCGATGGGCCGACAGTCCAACATGTTACACTGCCAACAGCGATGAGAATCCGAGGTTTTCCTAGGTTGATAGTGCAGCTAAGGACATGCGTAGTCGGAGTTTGAAGTTGAATATTTTAATATTTCTCATTGTAGTTGTACATGTCTTTATCATTTTCTTATTTTTTCTGATACTCACGAGAGTGTGAGAACTGTATGTCATCTTTTGGAACTGATCTGTGATGATTATCTGAATAAGCTGTCTCAAATAACAAGCCGACTTATTCTAATAATCTCCAGATTATCAGATTATCAGAATAATCTACTTATCGTCAGATTATAAATAATCAACAGCTGCCCCAAACAGACCCTAAGACTAGCAAAGAAATGATTTGACTACAAAGTTTTATGCGAGGTACAAGAGATTAGAAAGCTTTATAGTGACAATATGAGTGCTATTCTTCTAGTTAAGGATGCCATTTTTATGCCATGACAAAGCTCATTCAGCTGAGGTATCATTTTATGCGTTCACTCCTAGAAGATGGTCAGTTAACTGCTTATGGAATTTTGATATGCTTTTCCCTAGAAAATAGAGCTCTAGCTTCTCATTAAGGTTCTTTCTTTGGGTGCTCCATAGGATCATGTGTTTGCAAATTGCAAGATATTTATAGTCCAAGTTAGGGTAGTTTTTTGTGCAAAATTAGTTGATAAAATGAGGATTATTTATGATAGATTTAACATTTTTATCTCTATCATTATCTTGCGAGCATCTTTGTTATCCGAGATGGGCGAAATCTTTGTGTACAATGGGAACTTGTTTTTGAATGCTTGTGAAGCAAACAACTATTTTGGATTGCAGTCATGTCGGCTTATTTTGCATCCTATAGTGATGAGATTCTTGGTACTTTTTTGGCTCTGAGTGAACCTTGGGAAGGGGCTGATTTATAACCCATATTAGTTCACTTTTATTTCAACTGATATTTTTGTCAAAACTAACATTTGAAACAAAATCATTATTTCTGTTCATGCATCTTCATCTCCTTTCATCATCATTAGTTATTTGATAAAACTATGTGTCTTCGATCCACATTTTACGGCGCAGAAAAAATAGAAAGCTTGATGATGTCTTATTTGCTCCAACTCTTGTAACACCATTATTTGCTTCATTAGTGGTTATTATCCTAACTTCTTTGGCTTTATTAACACTCCCGTCAATGACTATTTCACCAGTGGTGACTCTACTATCTAGCTTGAGGGTCTAGTTCTATGATCAACGATATTTCAGGGGTTACTACTTCTTCCCTTTCTAGAAATAGTGCCATTGAAGTTACAAATCCTTTGACAGCAACTGTTCAGTTATGGATGAGGTTGGCTTCTTGAAGACGGTGGTTGAGAGTCACAGGGATGACTTTGTGAATCTTTAGAAGGCTATTCATGATAATTATTTGGGGCGTTTACATACTACCACTCCATTTTTATATATTTACATATATGACTCCTAAACTTTATTTTTTTTCATTTATAGCACCCAAATCTTTAATATCACATTCAACATAGTGCCACTTTGACTTTTAAAATGTGAAATACACATTTTCATACTTAGGTAAGAAGGCTTCTATATAAAAAATTAAATTTAGGTTCTAGATATGTAAATACATAGGAATTGAGAGGTATGCACGTAAATCTTTCTAATTACATCGCACAATCTTTGTATGATTTAGAGTGCATCTATCTCATATTCAAATAGTGAAAATACCACGGATTTTTTGACTGCATCGAACTCAATCAACGGTTTTCTCTACCTTCTGTGTTTGCAAAAGGTTACAGGGCTGAGTGCTTACGTTCTTTCTCAAATAATATTGGACTGCACTTTCATTTTGATGGACTGGTGGAGCGAATTGCTCTGCTTGCTAGGCTAGGCTATGCGAGTCCTTTTTCTTTATTGGATGATCTGGTTAGAGGTCTATGTTCCCGTCGAACGAGTTATAATGCTTTTATATGGTTTTTTGGCGAATGTAGAAAGAGAACCAGTGTTGATATTGATTGTGGTCTCTAAATCTCTGCCTCTATGTTTCAGGCAATTGTTGTTGCATTGGTTCCCAGGGTCACCGCTACAATCGCTTATTGAGTGTACTTGGGATAGAAAATAATTAGGATAGAATTTTCTCTGGGATATAACCTTATTTCTTTTTCATTTTCTTTCAAACTTTCATCATTATTGCCGCTGTGTAGCCAATTAGGATGAAATGACTTTACTATTGTAATTTTCTTTTCTAGAGCCTAATTCTTAACAATTAAACATATTATTCTGCATAACTCTTTAGTTTTTCATTCTTTGTGAGTCCAGCTCTTGTTTTGTATAATCAAATGGGAAGCTGCCAAAATTTATGCCTTGATAATATGCCGTCACAGTAACACAAATCAATTTTTTTCTATACTAATACACTAGTCATAATGAGTAAATGGAATCAAATACGCATTATTGAAGATGGTGGTAGAGCAATTTAATTTTTTTTTTATTAGAAACAAGAGTTCAAAAAGTGCTTTTTAGAGGAAGATATTCAATATATGTGGGTGAGCTATTTTGATAAAATTTTTAATGAAGTTTTTGAAAATACGACCGACCTTAATGATCTTAATATCGTTAATAATAATTAAACGTTTTATTTTACCGTTGTATTAGTAAAAGAAATAGTTAAGGAGGCATTAAAGAAAATCAAGGGTGGAAAATCTGTAGCACC
>JXCR01085207.1:82743-99796 GCA_002079205.1 Phalaenopsis hybrid cultivar | reverse complement strand
ATATATATATATATATATATATATGTAAATTAAAACGTTCTTCCAAAGCGGGCGACGAGATTTCGATTCTGGTGGCCGACAGCTTCCAACGGGCAACTCCTCAACTTTTTAGTGCCAACATGGCTATTTCAGGCAGCTGAGGAGGTGGCTGGCCAGGGTTCAGTCACTTATTGGCTCAGGGAGGTCAGGGGGTTTTTAATGATGGTTAACCCCCAAGGGTAAGCAATGATGAAGGAGATTTCAAGTTTAGGCCAAATATGAGGTAAAATCCCTTATTTCAAGGGACCATTGGTCCATAGCTCATTTTGGCTGGTTTGGTGGGTCTAGCCTGGTCCATAGGGTGCACTTGGTGGCTTTGGTGTCATCAATTTGGTGGCTTAGGCATGACTAAGTTAATTTTGGTGTATGGGTCCAATTTGGGTCCAAATGACTAAAAGTTGGGTTTAGGTTTGGCTAGTCATGACATTGAGCCAAATTTATTGATCAAATATAAGTGATTGTCATGAAGATTTTTGGTGAAGGATTGGAATGATTTTGAGTTCAATTGGATGCTAAATTTGAAGGATTTTTGGATTTTGGTCAATTTGAGCATGTTGGCCTAAGTTCAAAATGATGGTTGAAAATGGTCCATAGGAATGTCATGAAGAGTTTTAAACATAAATTGGGTGTCAATTTTGGGGTTCAGGCATTCAATTTGGTGGAATTTGGAGACAACCAATTTGGAGAAAATTTAGGGTTTTTTGGATTTGGGACAAAATTGAGGCTTTACCTAGGCCAATTAAGTGTCAAATTTGATGTTTAGGATTGTTATGAAGAGTTTAGGATTCAAATTAGGGAAAATTAAGTAGGTTGTGGGGTTCAATTAGGTGAGATTAAGTGATAGGACCAAAATTGGGGCTTGACTTGGCTCACAATTAAGCTCAAAGCATGGGCTAATTAGGAATAGATTTGGTTTGGATTGATCAAATGAAAGATTAATTTGAGTTTAGGATTGAGATTGAGGGGAATTGGGCTCAAATTGATGGACATTTGAGGTGAATTTGGGGAAATTAGGTCTTTAAAGATAATTTAGAAGTTTTTATCAAAATGGTCAAATTGGCTAAATTGGGTTCAATTGAAGGGTCCAAATTAGTTTTGGATATATTTGAAGTGATTTTTGAGGTTTTGGAAAAGTTTGGCGTGCCAATAGTATTTTTGTAATTTTGGCAAATTTGAGGGTATTTTGGTAATTTTGGAGATTTAGGGTGGTTTTGGGTAATTTGGGTATTTTGAAATGGGTTGAGATGATTTTTGAATAAGTTTGGGTATTTTGGGTGAATTTGAGGATTTTGACCAAATTTAGGGTATCAATGGTATTTAGGTAATTTGGATGTATTTAAGGGCAATAGGCGAAGTTGGATATTTTGGTAGAATTGGGCTACCAACCACCCTTTGTGAGTAATGGACCAATGAAATCCCCATTTGGGTCCTCTACGTACTAGTATTAGCCGAATCCTAGCCTAGGGCTGATGGGTTTAGGGGACCATCTACATGAGTCTCCCAAAAGATTAAGAGATCAAAGTCAATAATTTGGGTTTTGGGATTGTGAGTGAGTGTGGGTGATAGTGAGTGCAAGTGAGTGAACTAGCTCGAGACCAACACCCAGAGTCAACTCTAAGGTCATATACCCCTATAGTAACTCTCCTTGAGCTCCCCCATAGTGACCCCCTACTAAGTGCCAGAGGTTAGGACCAACATGTGGAACTTCAAGTTGAGCATGGAAAATTTTAAAGTTTCTAATGGTGAGGGTTTCTTTTCTAGTTTTCTAGGAATAGTCAATAGAAAGTTTGGAATTTCTAATGGTGAGGGTTCCATGTCTAGTTTTCTAAGAATAGTCAATAGAAAATTGTAGAATTTCTAATGGTGAGAGTTCCTTGTCTAGTTTTCTAAGAATAGTCAATAAGAAAATAAGTGTAGAGTTTCTGATGGTGAGGGTTCCTTGTTTAGTTTTCTAAGAATAGTCAATAGAAAAGTCAATGGCTAGACCCTAGGCTACTAAAGAGGGAAAACTAAACCTCAACCAAAAGTGAGGTCAACAGACGCATAATTGATGATGTTAGGGTGACTGACTGAAATCACCAGTTTGGTCAAGATATTTGCAAACTAAAGTGAGATGTTAGCCCTCAGGTGAGAGGAACATGGGAACTCTTGAGTGAGAGCAAGTATCTTCCCAGCCTAACCACGAATTTAGGGACCAAACTCTTGATTAGCCAATATTCTTTGTCACTCGTAAAGAGGATACAAAATATGATTCCTCCTATTTGTCACAATATCACATTTGATTTTTAAACATTCTATTCCTACACAAATTATGATCTCATCGCATGAGGAAAGGAATTTTAATTATTTAATATCTTTCCAAAATTTACAAGTCTCCTTAGAGTTTGTTTTTATTGAATTTTGTTAATTATAATTTTAGCTTAAAATTATTAAATTTAGGAAAACCAAAGTTTTCAAAAATTCAAAACTAAGAGATAATAATAGTAGACTTGAATTAGCCTAAGGAAATTCTTACCTCGCTTCTCTGTGGGATCGATATTGGGGTCTTTAAAGAAAACCCAATATTACTTGAAATGATATGCATACTTGTGCAATACCCCTAGTGTGTAAACTATTTTCTAAATTTCATAACATTTTGATTTTGCACAGTAGCCACTAAATATAAATTGGGTCAAGTTTTTTTCCATCTTTTAAAAACTAAATTACTGTGTAATTGTGGGGCAGGTCAAGTCCATGGCGCCGTTGCTGGGGAAGCTTCGGTAAGAAATTTAGGAGAATTTTTAGTTGAACCTGTAAGTCCTAGATTTGGAAATTATAATATTACTATAGTGTGTTTAATTATTGTGTTTTTATTTTCAAGAAAAATACAAAATACCAAAAATATTTTTAATATTTGTCATATTAGTTAAGTCCTTAGATTTGTATTCGTAGTTAAGGAGCTGCAGACCTTAGATTATATATATGACTTAGATTTAGAAGAACTTTTAAGAGGATTATGAATATGAAAAGACTCCATCAATTTAATATAAAAATGGCGGATTAACAGTATAATGCATATTCATATTTGGAGTACAATGCGAGTAGTTTCAAAAGAGTAGACTTCAAGAGAGTGGCAAATTTTCAAGAAGATATGCTTACTATTTTAACTTCTCAGGTTGCAAATATTATAAGGAAGTTAGATCAATATGTAGAAAGTTATCCTCAAGGGCCCCCAAAATTGTGAGAAAATTTTATTTGTACAACTGATCGAGACTAACGCTTTTGAAATTATTCATGAGATACAAAATTCTTATTTCGATTATTACAAGCCAGGTTGGGAAAATCATTCAAACTTTGACTGGAATAATAATTTTTGAGGAGAAAATCAAGTTTGGGAAGCTAATCAATTTAATCAGATATGTAATTGGAATAATCAAGACAATTTGAAAGTTGGACTTGTTTTTCTTCATAATTTTAACTTCAACCCACATAATGAGGAGAAAGAGTAACTATTAGAGGAGGTTGTTATTCAAATAGAGAGTGAGCTGGAAAGTCCAGGGACTGTAATTAGGAATATGGAAAACCAACTACAGCAGATTATTAATGCAATTAATAGGCATCTTCCAGAAATTTTACTTAGTGACCCTAAGACAAACCTTAAGGAGAATAATAATTAATAAGATAAGCATATTGAACTAAGAATTAGAAGAGAATTGGAGGATATATTTCAGAAAAACTTTTAGTTTAGAAATGAGGATACAAAGATTGAAAGACTAATGGAAGAAATTCTTAAGGAATTAGAAAAACCTATTTTCTCAAATAAGATAAATATAGAAGGACCGCCTCCACCATTTACTCGGTACCAATGGGAAGAATTAGAAGTAACATGAGACAAAAAAGTATGCCAATAGAATTTGATCCAGAATTTGAATCATTTAGAGAGAAACCAATCCAAAATTTGGGAGACCTTAAATTATCATATGAAAATCCATTTCACAAAACTTTTAAGGATGATATTAATATGAAAAGTGAGAAAATCATTAGAAAAATATTGGATCTAGAAAGAAACATGAAGAATTATAATCTTAATCAAGCTGATAAGGAAGATCTGAAAGAAAAATTAAAATTTGAGGATTTAGTAGGAATTTTAGGATCTGAAAAGGATTGGGCAATCGATAAAGGATTAATTAAATGGAATTTTGAAATGGTGGAATCCTTTGTCAGGCTAGCGACGTTAAACCAAGCGCTTCATGGGAGACACCCCATGGTTATCTTTATTGGTGTGCTTATAATTGGAAGTGAGTTATTATTTATGTGTCAAACTCTGTTATGTAGGTGTCTTTAAGTTTGTTGATTGTGTGAATTGATACATGTGTGCTGTGTAGTGAACTATGCTTGAATCTTTGTTTTTATGCAATGAATGTTAGTGTTGTTTGTGTTAGAGAGACTTATCTTTATATTCAAGCATTATTTATTATATAACAAATCCTTCTATTACAAACTTGAAAATTATATATGTCTACTTTTATATTTAGTACATGTACTATTGTTTATGCTTATTTTTAGTTCAATTTAATTTTCATCATGTATGTATCAATATAAATTTTCCCCCCTATCATATTTATTTGTACTGATTGAATAATATTTAAAAATTCAAGTTTGGGAGAGAAAGAAAAATCTTTCAAAATAAAGTTTATTTGTCCTCAATAACTTGTATTTAATTTGTTATCACTTTTAAAATGACTTCTGGTATGTGGCGTTATCTTTAGATTACTATAATCTTGATTTTAGGAATGTTAGAAAAAATAACTTAGTTGGGATCCTATGCGATGTAACTTTTCTAGAGTTAATATATTTTGTAGAAAACACTAAGAAAATGATTTTTTTATTTATGGTAGAAGGGGGTTGAATATTTGAAAAGATAAGATTCTTAGATTTATACTTAATGAGAATTGAGATTTTATTGAAACCTTTTTTAAACTAATACTTACACTTATAAAATGTGAGGGAAAGTTTTGAGTTTTGAATTTTAAAAGAGGATAATGAAATTCAAAACTATTAAAGGTCTATCTAGATATAGTAATCCTCACATAAAAAGAAAAGAAAAGAGTAAGGATTAAAAAGATATTGAAAAAAAGAAAAAAAAAAGAAAAGAAAAAAAAGTAAAAAGAAAATATGTGAGGAGAAGCTTGAGGAGAAGCCTAATAAAAGATTGGTTTTACTTGAATTTTCTTAAAACAGAAGACTTAGAAACAATCTTAAGCTTATTCCTATTTCAAAAAAGCATTGGTCAAATTGGTGTAGATAAGTTGCTTAAATTTTTTTTTTTAAACTTTTTTTGAATCATTAGTTTGACAAGTTTCCAAAACTTTTAAAGTAAATAGAAAGTCAGGATTCCTAAGTTGAATATGAGATATTCTTACACTCTAGTCCTAGGTTGATTTGCTAGAATTTCTCCTAAATTAACTATAACATTTCTGAGACAAAACTATAGAAAACTCTACTTAAACCCACTACCTCAAATCAACAAAGTTGATTTTTACAATTATTGGGTTACTTGAGGACAAGTAAGGTTTAAGTTTTAAGAAATTTGACACGCCTAAAAATTTCCTATCTTTATATATAGATTTTAGGATTATTTTTAATGACTTTACACTTTAAAGGATGGTATTTTGCATGTTTTGGGTTTCAAGTACAAGAAATGGAGGTTTGGAGATAATGACGCAAAAATGATGTAATTTGGAGCCAAAACGAACAAGGAAGAAAAATCTGACCTGACACATTCTGATATGTCTTTCTATGATGAATATCTTTACATTTATCATAGGTTTTTGAATGAAATTACACTTTAAAGAAAATATTTTTCATGCTTATCTTGTACGTATAACAGTTAGGAGCGAAATAGAGCTGAAACGGGGCAAAACAGAGCAGAAACGGGGCAAACGGTAGAGCTGCTTACAGGGTAGCACTTAGGCGCTAGAAGATAGAGAAGACGGTGCCTAGGCTCCATAAATGGTTAAGGGGCGGATTTTTGGCTATTTTTTGCTATTCTGGGATATTCTAGAAGGTCTAAATAACTTGCATGCCCCATGGAGTGGTTCAATGAATCTAGACACTTGAAAAAGCTTTTGGATGAAGTGGTGTGTCTCTTGAAGTGAAGTGGTGTGTCTCTTGGAGTGAAGATGTGCGTTTATTGGAATGAAGAGGTGTTTTGTGTCTCTTTAGAAAGAGGGGCTTGACACCTCTCATTAGGAGTCTAGGAAGGGTTTTTAAGAGAGATTTGGAGATGAGTTTGGTGTGCCTCTTCAAGGTGGTGTGCGTGTGTGTGTGTGTGTGTGTGTGTGTGTAGGAGGAGAAGTAACTTGTGGAGTTTTGGTGGCTTTTGGAACATTGGAAGAAGTGTAAGGTTTGTTATTTGCTTTGCGAGGAGGGCGTGAATATTTTGTAAAGATAAGTCTTGGACTCTTATTTTATTTGCTTTGAATTACCACAATAAAGTTGTGTGTTTTTCAATGTCATTTGTAATGAAGAATCCATGTGTTTTTCCCATGCTTAGTGAGTAGTTTCTCATTACTCTTTCTCCTTGTGATAATAATTAATTATGTGTAGGGTCAAAATGGTTTGAAGGTTTCTTTTATTTTAAAATTTGTGATGGCATTCACTTGAACTTCATTTACATTGCAATTTAGGCCTGTTGTAGTGTTAAAATTCATTATAATTGCATTAAGATCCAAGAGTGCAGTGTAATTCTCAACAAATTGGAACCACATTTGATTTTATGGATGAGAATGTAGTCCATAGGGTTGAGTGCAAATAAAGACAGAACTTTGATGGGCACATAATGATGATTTTAGGGTGACTGATTAAAATCACTAATTTGGTCGAGATGTTTGAAACTAAAGTGAGATGTTAGCTCTCAGGTAAGGGGAACGTGGGAACTTTTGAGGGAGAGCAAGTATCTTCCCAGCCTAACCACAGATATAGAGACCAAACTCTAGATTAGCCAATGTTTTTTGTCGCTCATAAAAGACTAAAAAATAAGATCTCTTCTATTTGTCACAATACCATATATGATTTTTAAACATTCTATTCCTACACTAACTATGATCTCACTGCAAGGGGAAAGGGATTTTTGTTATTTAATATCTTTCCAAAATTTTCAAGTCTCCTTAGACTTGATTTTAATTTAATTTCATTAATTATAATTTTAGTGTGAAATTAGTAAATTTAGGAAAACCAAAGTTTTCAAAAATTCTAAACTAAGACCAAATAGTAGTTGACTCGAGCCTAAGGTAATTCTTACCTCGCTTCTCTATTGGATTGATACTGGGGTCTTTAAACAAAACCCTATATTACTTGAAACGATAATTATACTTACATAGTAAACCTAGTTTGTAAACAATTTTCTAAATTTTTTAACATTTTGATTTTGAACACTAGCCGCTAAATACAAATTAGGTCAGGTTTATGGCCATCTTTTAAAAGCTAAATTACTGCATAATTGCATGTTGGGTCAATTATCTAGTGTGTTTAATTATTGCGTGTTTATTTTAAAGAAAAATCTAAAATACCAAAAATATTTTTGATATCTATCATATTAGTTAAGTCCTTAGATTTGTATGCATCATTCATGTACTACAGACCTTAAACCATATGACTCAAATTGAGAGCGAATTGTTAAGAGAATTATGAATCAGAAAAGACCCCATGAATTTATGGTAGAAATGACAAATCAACAATGTAATGAATATTTAGATTTGGATTATAAAGCTACACAATGACCCTCAATTATTGAGGAAAATTCATTTGGAAAATTAATCTAAATTAAAATTTTAAAACTAGCCATGAGATATACAATTCTTATTTTGATTATTACAACCTAGGTTGGGAAAATTATTTGAACTTTAACTGGAATAACAACTTTGGAGGAGAAAACCAATTGTGGGAAGATAAGCAATTTAATCATACATATGATTGGAATAATCATGAGGACTTTAATGATGTACTTTGATTTACTTATAGATTTAACTCCAATCCATAAGATGAGGAGAAGGAATTACTGTTAGAAGAGACTGTGATTCAAATGGCGAGTCAGTTGGAAAGTCTAGGGGATGCAATAATGAATATAGAAAACCAACTAGGACATATTGTTAATTCACTTAACAGTGATCCTCCATATATTTTACTTAATGACCTTGAGATAAACGTTAAGGAGAAGATTGGTGGGTGGGCATAATAAAGCTATCTGACTAAGTAGTGGAATAGAAGTGTAGGATATAGTTCAAAAAATGATGAATTGAGAAAATAGGAAAAGGAGATTGAAAGACCAATGAAAGAAGTTCTAATGGAATTAGAAAAATCAATTTCATCAATCAAGATAAATATAGAAAGAATAAATCCATCATTTCCTCAGGCCCGAGTGGAAGAATTAGAAGATATCTTGATACAAAATAATAACTTAGTTGAATTTGATCCAGAATCTGAATCATCTAAAGAGAATCCGATTCAAAATTTAGGAGATCTTAAAGTATCGTGTAGAGGTTAATTTCTTATAAATTTCAAGGATGATATTAATATGTAAATTGAGAAAATCATTAGAAGAATATTGGATCTAGAAATAAACTTGAGGAGCAATAATTTTAGTCAATCTGAAAGAAAAAGCTGAAAGAAAAACTGAACTTTGAGGATTTAGTAATAATCCCAGGATCTGAAAATATCGGGTGATTGATCAAGGTTTATTTAATAAAATTGTGATATGGGAGGAAAGAACCTTTTCTCAGGCTGGCGACATTAAACCAAGTACTTTATGGGAGACAACCAATAGTTATCAGTGTGATTTGATTTAGTATGCTTGAGAGTCAAGAATGTTAATGCTGTGTTTTGTTTGTTTTAGTGTGGATTGATCAATTTGATTGATGTTGGTAGATATTTGCATTGTTTATGATTTGATTTGATCTTTATGTGTGTCATGAAGGATGTGATTTCTTAACTTCTTATTATGGTTGGACTTATTTATGTTCTCTTTTAGTAGTTGGATTGATGAGTCCACTATGACTTAGATCTCAATCAGACTTTAGTTTTACAGAAAACATTTTGAATTTGGACAGTGACAACTCCATCTTAATTTTATTATTTTCTTTCTCTGACCTTATTTTTAGTCGGTGGTCATGAACCTACTTGATGTGCAACATATGGATGATCTTACACTACCTCTATAACTGTTAGAGGTGCATACTTAATGGGATAAGGTGATTCCTGAGGTTGGTGTTCGCAACCCAACACAACATAAATAATCTTGTCCACGAGTTTTAACATGTAAAATCCATGGAAGACACTTAATATATCAGTGTAGTGATTCCGTCAAAAATTGGAGGTAAGGTAGTGAGATGCGATGTGTTAAAGGAAGAATTGATCTCATTTATCATGTGTGTTTGTGTTTTATGTTACAAAAATAAAAAGGATTTATGGAACACTTAATTATATATTCCTATGCTGATACCTGTCATGCTTATTAGACCTTTCCATAGTTCAATTTTATTCTGGCATGTTTAGTTTAAATTTACTTTCTGTTGTTGTTGACCTCACATTTGGTTAGGTCTAGTATCTTCCTTAGAAGCCTAGGATCTAGCCATAAGACTTTCCTATTGACTATCCTGGAGGACTAGTCATGGAACCCTCACCATTAAAAGTTCTAAAAACTCTTTTTTGCTCATCTTGAAGCTCCACATATTGGTTCTAACCTCTAGCACTTATTAGGTGGAGTTAATATGGTGGAGCTCAAGAAGAGTCCCCATTGGACTGTTTGGCCTTAGGGTTAGCCATGGTTTGTGTGGCCTTGGTTAGTCTTACACATACACTTGATACCCCTTACCTTCACTTA
This sequence comes from Phalaenopsis hybrid cultivar, assembly GCA_002079205.1. Taxonomy (NCBI): domain Eukaryota; kingdom Viridiplantae; phylum Streptophyta; class Magnoliopsida; order Asparagales; family Orchidaceae; genus Phalaenopsis; species Phalaenopsis hybrid cultivar. The sequence goes on along the minus strand of JXCR01085207.1, from coordinate 89,898 downwards.
CAACCTAAACCCTTAACCAAACATAGTTAACTTGATCCCTTGCTCTTATGGAAACTCATGTGGATGGTCCCTTAAACCCATAGTCTTATGCTAGATTTTAACTAAGACCAATACATGGAGGATCCAAAATAGGGGCTCCCTTGGTCTCATGGCACCATGAGGGTAATCTTGTGATTAGCATCTTCATTTGGTCCCATTCTAACCAAATACCCAATTTAGACTTTTACCCCCAAAATTGAAAAAAATTATCAAATTACCCTTGAAACCCTAAATCTTCAAAAATTACCCAAATTACCCAATTCTATCAAGAAATCATCTCAAACTCTTTTAAACCACTCAAATTGCCCAACACCCTAAAAATTTCAAAATTCCCAAAATACCCCCAAAATTGCAAAAATTACTAAAATTTCCTTGGTGGCCCAAAAATTCTCAAAACCTCCAAAATCATTCCAAACACTTCCAAAACCAATCTTGACCACTCATTAAGTCCAATTTGACCAATTTTGACCAAAATTCAAAATGTTCCCTTTAAGGCCCAATTGCCCCAAATTTCCACCAATTTGATTCCAAACTTCCCCAATTTCATTTCCAAATCGAAATTCTTCAATTTCAATCCTAATTGAAACCAAATTCAATAAAAATTGAACCCAATCTCAAGCTTAATTCTAAGCCCAATCCCAAAATTTCCAATTTGACCATATACCCTAATTCCTTCAAATTGAACCCCATAATCAAATCAATTTTCCCAAGTTTGAATTCTAAACTCTTCATAATATTCCTCTAAATTAATTTGAGCCCTCTATTGGACTTAACCTAAGCTCAAATATTACCCAAATCACACCTAAATCAAAATCTCCAATTTTGCTCTAAAATCCAAATGTCACGAAATTGAACTCCATAACTCCACAATTTCCACCCAACTGATACCCAAAACTCTTCATCATATTCTCTTGGACCAGTTTGAACCATCAATTGAACCAAATCCAAAACTAGGTCTAGCCCAAGTACCCTAATATTAACCATGAGCCAAAAATCCCAATCAATGCAAAATCACCCAATACCTTTTCAAAACTCTTTATAACAAATGTCTAAGCCAATTTGATCAATAAATTGACCCAAACCCTAACCCAAATCAAGCTTAAACCCAAATTTTAGCCTAAAACTCAATATTTGAAATCATGTCCCAAATTAACTTAACCTATTGGACCTAACCCTTGCTTAACCATACCAGCCATGTTTAAACCTCCTAAGATGTTAATCAAATCAACTAATGACCAAAATCTTGGCCATGAACCAATGGTTCCCCATATCATAAGATCCTCATCCTTAGTTTGGCTAAACCCACTACCTCATTCAATCAACCATCAAGCTCCCAATGTAATCACATTTAAACCTCCCCCTTGGTTCCCTGAGACAGTTAGCTACCTCCCATGTCCTTGCCAACTGGCCTAGTCATTGGAGAGCTCAAAACTGAGATAGCTACACATGAATTTGACTCAAAATTGAGCCCATCCTCTATTACAATCTCTAATTGGGTGTGTGCACCGCTTATCCCTCACTCAGAACTTATTGGCACCAGCCAATCACAATTTGAGCTCAACCCCTTAGTCATGGCTATAAGAGACACCTCTCACGACCACAGAAAAAAACCTAATACCTTGGGGGAGGCTAGGCAAAATTTTACCCAAAGCTTTTACAAGATCTCTTGAGCTCATTCCAACCATTTCCCAGCCATTGCCCCCATTGCCTGAGGATAATTTCATCACCCAAAAATCAGGCTAGAAATAAGACACTCCTTGAGACTCCACCAAATCCTAAATTGACTTGCTCATCACCTTCCCCAAACCAAAAGAGGAAGCTTTCTACTGAATGCCCCATCCTGTGAGCCCTCTTCACCTGAAATTCACCTCAACCTCTTCACCTCCAGGAGGAGTTCATACACAGACCCCTTCACCAGAGCAAAGTGACACTTTCAGCAGGTTCGTCAGGTCCCAACGAAGCTTCTGCAAGCATTTGATTGAGGCCTCTCTTCTTAGACTCTGGTATAGTCTAATTTTCTCCACACTAAGCTAGGTTTGGGCTTTTGTGAAGAAAACTTTAAATTCATGAGCGTGTAACCATATAGATAAGTTTGTCTGGACTAAATGAAGGTGTAGGAATAAACTCAATGTGATTTGGTTGAGTGTAGCGAGAGATCTTAGGGTTTGAAGGTGAATGATCTATGGGATACACTAGTTGGGGACGAAGCACCACTTCCGTTGGATCGCGGGTTTAATACATGGATGGTCAGGATCTGTCGGACGAGCTGAAGATGCATAAAGCACACACTGACTGGGTGGCTATGTGGATGGCGACGTTAAATAGCGGAGCACTGTGTGTTCTTTCAGAGCATCGTAGGATGAGTTGGTTGCCACGTGCTTAAGTAGGAAAATAATATTTATTTTTATTTATTTAATTCATTTAAATTACAAAATGCATAACTTGTTGTAGAAAAATCATAAAAATAAAAAAAAATACCGTGTTGCTCAGTGGACAAAGAAGAATAACGTGGAATAAAAATAAAAATTATTTGATTTATATTTATTTCTAAATAAATTAAATACCGTAAAACTTCATTAAATCATAGCTTAATAAATATAAATCACCATGTAATGAAACTTTGAGGGCTTATTTGCTCTATTGGTAGGAGTGCTCTCTAATTTTTTCAAAGTCAGAGAGAATCCTTAACATGAGAGCCCTAATTTTTAAGTTAATCACCTTTGTTTAAAGAAAAAATTCTAACAATTAAAATAAAAGTTAGAAAAATATAAAAACTATTTTGGTAGGTCCATTGTGATCAGAGGACCCTAGGAAAAATATAATTGAAATTTAAGTAACTAAAAATGACACTACATTAAATTATCTCATTAAGACTCTTAAAAAGCTAAATAATTAAAATATAAATAGAAAAATAACAAAATTGAACCCAGACTATAATTAATATTGAAATTAACTCATAGTAAAAAATTGAAGCCCATTTGTGTTAATTGGATCAGTAAAGTTTATTTTTTAAATAAAATAACATTTTTGCATTAAAATAATTATAGTAAATAAACTTTAATTAGAAAAATTATAAAAAATGGTTTTCTGAGTTCCTTCTGATCAGGGGCACTTAAGAAAAATTAAATTTTTTAAAAAATAAATAGTTCATTTTTGAACTACTTTAAAATTAAAAATAATTAAAAACAATTAAAAATTTAAAAATGTGAAAATATACCAAATCATTTCTAATTGTTCTATGATCACTTGATACCCTTTACAATATTTTTTCTAATTTTTCTAATTTAGTTATGAGTTTTTAAATGCAAAAATGTATTTTTTTACTTAATTTTGCATTAAAATAATTATAATAAATAAAATAAAAATCATAAAAAATAAAAATTTTGCTTCTATGAGTTCTTTGGACTCAAGGAAATTTAATAAAAATATAAAAAATAATTTCTGAAATTAAAATAAATTATCTATTTAATTAATCACCAAAAATAAATAAATGATTATAATAATTAAAATATAATTTTAGATTTGTCCAAGTGGTCCTCTAAGCTAGATGAACCTTCAATAATTTTCTCATGAATAGAAAATTTACTTTGACTAACTAAATAAATTAACATTGAAATTCCTATTTTGGAGCTAAAATAATTATATAAATTAAATAAAAATTAGAAAAATCATTTTTTTTCTCCTCTAATATTTTTATTGACCCATGAGTGGGGTAGAATAAAATTTCAAAGTCATTTAAGTTAAATTTAAGGAAGTATGAAGTGATAAGGCCACAAAGGGCAAAACGGTAATTATGGAATTTAAGCTCTAATTAATAGTTAGGCTAAATTAAATGGTAAATGGGTAATATATGATCATAAATGACTTTTTTAGTTGGTTGAAACACAAGGGATTAAGAGGTAGGAACCAATTCCTCACTCTTCCACAATAAGGCTACAATTACGATTTCCCCTAATTATTATAATCTGGAAGTTAATTAAATTAGGTGATCCTAAAGTGGGTGGTTTGATTTTGAAAGACAATAATTCATTAGTCAAAGGCCCCTAACTAATGGTTAGATTACAATACAACATTTAATTAGGATCAAGCCCACATAATTAAACGTTCTTAAAATCACAAATCTACCCATGAAATCTTAAGGGCTTAGTAGTGAACTAGGCTTAATCCAAGTTTGTTTAATGAGGCTTAAAAAAGACAATATAACAAATCACAAATACTTTGAAAACACTACTAACCCAACTCTTAATTTCAACTGGCTAAATTCCTTAATAAATCAATTTGCACTTAAGGGCCTCCACTCACATAATTGATAAATGAAACATCGAGCGATAATTACCCCACTCATAGGGATAATTAAGGCATCAAGGTTCATTGAGCATAAGCTTAAAATATCCCCATCAAGCTACGATGGATGAATGATTTAGCAACATAACAAGTTCAGTAGAACCTGAGACATTTCAGAGGATTCTAAATAAGAAGTAGCGTATGCCCCACATTACTTTTATAGTCTTTTGGATATCTTGGAGGACAACTGAACCTATTATGTCTTTGCTCAAGAAAATCATCCTTTATAAAAATAAAATAAGAACCCACCAAGGTATAAACTAAGACTCGGTATGTGCACCTTAAACTGGTTTTTCTTGCTTTCCATTCCTGCAATTTTTTTAAATTTCCCACAAAATTATATAGATATGCTGCAAGTTCTAACATTTTAGCGGGAGTGAAAGAAGATGACAGGTACACATTTACATTTTTGAATACAATTTCCTTTCCTTTACTTTACTGCATTTTATTACCTGTACTTGCTTACTTTACTTGCAAAACCCAAAATAAACCTGCATGTTGAACCAAAACCAAAACAAGACAACACATTTTTTTCTTAAAAAAAGTAAATACATTTTCAAAATAAAGATAAAAATGAAATAATTTTAATACACCATCTTTGGATGATTTGGAATCCCTCGGAGGAGGCTACATACGACTGCTAACAAGATTTCTCTAATTTGGATGAATTTAACAATTCATTTAGACTAAATGAATCCAAAAAAATAGTGGTGCCAAAATGAGGGAACCGTGAGATCCTAACCGGTATCACTTAATCAACTTGAACTCCCCCCTTAATATACCTAAAACAACAACAACAAAACTAGACATTGAAACATACATGGTAAAACCTTTTGAACCTTAGAATTTAGGTTTGCTAATTCGACGAGAAGCTTAGAGTTAACTTTAAGGGAAGCATCCTACAATAGCAAGTGGATCTACAACATCAAATCTCTTCCTTAGAATTAATTAACAAGCCCTAGAATTTGGAGGTTGTTTGCCTAGTGCAACATAAATCCTCACTTTATCTTTATTCCTTCACACAATAATGTTTTTCAATTTAAGCCTTAACTTGCCATAGGCTCAGAGGTTGGCATTCTCTATGACATAAGCCATTCGATCTTCCATACTTTTGTTTTTTGGATGGATACACTAGTTTTCACCAAATGCAAATGGCACCCGAGGATTAAGAGAAAACAACTTTTATCTGTTCTTATGGTACATTTGCTTTTAGAAGAATGCCCTTTGGTTTATGTAATGCCCCTGCTACATTTCTAAGATGTATGATGGCTATTTTCTATGATTTAATTGAAAAAGAAATTAAAGTTCTTATGGATGATTTTTCAGTGCTTGGAACTTCAATTGAATCATATTTAGAACATTTATCAAAAGTCTTAAACATTGCGAAGAAACAAATTTAGTCATTAATATGTAAAATTGTCAATTTATGATAGCAGGAGGAATTATTTTAGGACATCATATATCATAAAATTGTATGGAAGTAGACTCTGCAAAAATTTAAGTGATCGCTAATTTACCTTACCAAACAAATGTGAGGGAAATTAGGAATTTCTTAGGACATGCTAGATTCAATAAGCAATATATTAAAGAATTTCCAAAAATTCCTAAGCCTCTATAACGTTTTCTTGAAAAAGATGTAATTTTTAATTTTGATAAGGAGTGCCTAAAAGCTTTTGAGCTATTAAAAGAAAAATTAGTCATTGCACCAATTATTATTTCACCAGATTGGAAAAAACCTTTCGAATTAATGTGTGATGCAAGTGATTGTGCTATTAAATCTATTTTAGGACAATAAAATGATAAACTTTTCAAAGTAACTTACTATGCTAGTAGAACTCCTAACAAAGTAACTTACTAAGCTCAAATTAATTATACCACAATTGAGAAAGAGTTTTTAGCAAAATTTTATGCTTTTTATAAATTTAGATCATACTTAATTGGAACAAAATGTATTTTTCATAGAAATCATTATGTTATTAAATATTTAATGAAGAAGAAGGATAAAAAACCAAGACTAATGCGAAGGATTCTTCTTTTGCAAGAATTTGACTTTGAGATAGTAGATAGGAAGGGAGCTGAGAATCAAATTGCTGTTTATCTATCCATGCTTGAATTAGAAAAATCATTATATTTTTAAAATAAAATTAATAAACATTTTTTAGATGAAAAATTGTTCAATATTAATGATTGGTGTGTTCCATGGTATGCTGACATTGTGAGCTTTATTGCTAGTGATATTATACCACATGGTCTGACATACCAACAAATGAGGAAATTTTTACCTAAAGCTAAGACTTGTTTTTGGAATGACCCATCTTTATATAAAAAAGGAAATGATCTAATTATTTGAAGATGCGTTACTTTAGAAGAAACTTAAGAGACTAATAAATAAGGAAAGGATTTAATTATTCAAAGATGTGTACCATTAGAAGAAACTTATGAAATTATAAATTATTTGAAGATGTGTAACATTAGAAGAAACTTATGAAATTATCCAAAAATGTCATAATTCATAATTTTGGGGGACATTTTGGTGTTGATAAAACAACATACAAAATTTTACAATCTGGATTTTATTGACCTACAATCTTTAGAGATGTTAACGTTTATATTAAAACTTGTGATCGATGTCAACAAGTAGGCAATATTTCTAGTAGAAATGAGATGCCCCTCAATTATGTGTTGGAAGTTGCAATATTTGATGTTTGGGGATTAGATTTCATGGGGCCATTTATACTATCTTTCAGAAATATATATATATATATATATATA
>JXCR01085207.1:57555-82421 GCA_002079205.1 Phalaenopsis hybrid cultivar | reverse complement strand
TATATATATATATATATATATATTGACAACAGTAAAATATGTATCCAATTGGATAAAAGTGTACTTTACCTTGATGTGATGCTCAAAGTTTTACAATTTTTTTAAGAATGAATATATTTTGTAGATTTGGGATGCTGAGAGTGATCATAATTGATGGGGGAAGTCTTTGCAGAAATGAAATAATAGTGAAATTATTAAGGAAATATCATATTAACCATCAAATTGCTACTACTTATCATCCTCAGACAAGTGATTTGGTTGAAATTTAAAGAATAATAGAAAAATTTATGAATTCAAGAAAAGTGTATTGGTCAGTCAAACTTGATTATACTTTGTAAGGACTGCATATAGAACTCTTATAGGAATGTCCCCATATAGGCTAATATTTGGGAAAGCTTGCCAACTGCATATAGAACTCTTATAGGAATGTCCCCATATAGGCTAATATTTGGGAAAGCTTGTCATTTACTAGTTGAACCTGAGCATAAAGTTTATTGGGCTATTAAGGAATTTAATTCTAATTCAAAGGATGCTGGTGAGAGAAAATTATTACATTTAATGGAGCTTGAATAGATAAGGAATTAATTTTATGACAGTGCTAAGATTTATAAATAAAAGATGAAGATGTGGCATGATCAGTGGATTCTTACTAAAAATTTTGAGCCAGGGTTACGTTGAGTTGACGATGTTAAACTAAGCTCTTTATGGGAGGCAACCCATAGTTATTAGTGTGTTTCTATTTTGAATGTTATGTTGTGGTGTTTGATTAAGAAAAATGTGGTAGTGTTTTGAAGATATGATTTAGTGATGATTCAAAGACCTTAATAGATGACTTAGATGTGTTAGAATGAGTATTTGGATGTAAAGCAGACTTGTGCTAAATTAAGCACCAGCGTTTGAGCGCCAACTTTTGGCGCTTAAGCGCGACAATTAACTAAATGTGCTAAATTATATTTTTAGAAGATTTAAATGTGGTTTAGTGGGTTTTAGCGTGAGTTAGCGGTTTGAGAACGTGTGTAGTAGCTTTAGGTTTGGTCCAAAGCCTATAAATAGTAGGGAATGAAGAGAATTCTCACCCCACTTCAATGTTCACCCTAAAGTCTAAGTGAAGAGTGAGAGATCTTAGAAAAGTTTCTTCTTAGGAGATTGATATGAAGAAGAAGGAAGAAGCCATGAAGAAAAAGTTTGTTAGTTAAAGTGTTCAAGAATTTTACAGTGGTTTCCTGGCCATTAGTATATAAGGAATAGAGGAGAAGGTAACAAAGATTGAGGCTGACGTGGCTTCAATTGAAGCGAAGGTGAACGAGGCTAACACACATTTGAAGCATATTGGATGACAATTTAAGATGAAATTTAGCCATACAAGTTTTATAGAAGAAACAGACAAGACAATGTACTTGAAAAACAAATGAATTGAGGAAGACTCAACTAGAGTTCTTCACCACTGTCCATTCTATCAGATCTATATTCTAAATGCCTCAAGAGAGATAAATGAAAAACCAGAATTTGTTCCATTGGAAGGAGAACAGAATTAAGTTCTAGGATCTAATTGTTTGTTTGATATTATTTATTTTTATTTTAGGTGTTTTGATGTCAGTATCAAGTTTGTTTTAAGTGTTTTTAATGTTAAGTTCGCTTAGTATGTGAAATATGTGTTTAGGAATTTTATCATCAATGACTCTTTGGATTGAGAAATTTATGTATCACAAGGGTTTGTATTTGTTTGTGAATTAATATAAGTTTTTTTGGTGTGTAAAATTTTATGTATTGAATCAAATTAGTGAAAATTGGTAAATTTTGAGAAAGAAGAGAGTTGAAGAGGAAGAAAATAGTTATTAAGATGTATAAAACCATATAGGGGTGGTTGACTTAGGCTAGATGTGCATTGCACTTAAAATAAAAAATATCAAAATCTGTGCATTGGCACCTAAGCACCAGAACCTCACACTTAAGCACTGGACTATTGATACACTTAAAATATATAGTGTTTTTAGACATATTTTTATAGCTATTTTTTTAGATATTGCGCTTTAATGGAAGATATTTGTGTGTTTTTCTTTTAGGTACAAGTAAAAAGGTGAAAAATGCTAACATGAGTGAAAAAGGATCAAATTTGGAGCAAATATGTGAAAATGTTGCAAAAGTGTTCTGACGCCTAAGCGTCAGATCCAGTCCTTAAGAGCTGGTGAAATAGAGAAGGCCATGCCTAAGCGCCAGAGGCCCCACGCTTAAGCGCCAGAGGCAATTATGTGACAGTTTACTTAATTTTGCCAAATTTTGAAGGGACATTTGAGGCACCTATTGGCTAAAGAGGGTAGTTATGACCACTAAAAACGAAACTATTATTAAGGAGACATCCTTTGGAGAATAAATCAAATTGGGACACATTTTGAAGAGTTATCAAGGCACCTTTTGGAGATTTATAAAAGAAAGAAGTTCAGACTTTTTAAATTGTGCTTGAAAGTTTTGAAAAGTGTTGCAAAGAGGGAGTTTTGAGAGATAGTTTTGGAGAGATTTTCAGGCACCACAAATTTACTTTATCCTTCTTTTTTTAGTTTTATTGTGAGAGTCAAGAGTGTTGTAAAAGAAAAGTGATTCAAAGGAACTTCAAGAGTTTGGTGGAGGATTTGAGATAAGTTTTTATTTTTGTTTTGAACTACTTTTGTGTTTAATCGAGACTTCCTGGTGGTTTGACAATGATTTCTACTTTTAAACTAAAGTTTGGTTTTGGTTTTTCCATGAATTCTTTTGACAATGATTTCTTCTTTTAAACTAAAGTGTGGTTTTGTTTTCTCCATGGATACTGAGTATTTTTCTTTATCTTTCTCCTTAAAATGATAAGTAATTAAAGTGTTGGATGGAAGTTGTGGAGAGTTGATCTTTAATGTTGAAAGAAGTTATGATGATTTAATTCCATGCACTTTATTTACTTCTTGATTTGGCCTAACTAGATGTTAAAATTTGTTGTGAGAACATGTAAGAACCGGGTTCTCAATCAACAATTAGAAAGAATCACATGAGGTTGTATGAATGAGAATGTAATTCATATGACTGAGTGCAAATAAATAGAGAAATAAACTTTGAAGGGTGTAGAGTTAGAGGACTTTAATATGACAGGTTAAGTCCCCTAACTTGATTTATTTTTTTAGGTTGTGATACAAGATGTTAGCCCCTAGGTGGAGGGAATGGAGGGAACTCTAGAGTGAGAGTCAGTATCATCCCTACCTAGACGGTTGATCCGACTTTTTTGTTGTGATAGATTGTGTAAAATTTAATTAAATATAATCAATTAATATTCAGATTCTATGCAAGTATACGTATCGTTATCAAGTAACAATGGACTTTCTATTTAAGCCCTCAAATATCGATCCTACGGGGAAGGTTTAAATTGGAAATGACAAATTTGCTAGGAAATTCAGACAAAGTCAATTGAAATCTCTGTCACTAATTTCAATTGTTGAGATGTAATCAAAAATAAGTTTCTAAACTATAATCAAATCAAATATGCAAAATTTAAAAAATTAAATACTAACCTATTAACTTAGTTTATGTAACAGAGATTCTTATGTGAAAAAACATCCTTCCCACTAAAATGAGGCTATGGTAAAATGAGTTGAGATAAATGTTCATAATATGTATTGTGCCAAATTGGATCAATTTTAATTCTCTACCCTGATACAGTGCATAGAAAATTATTGGCTAATCTTAGTGTTTAGTCCCTAAATTCGTGGCTAGGCTAGGAGGATACCGGCTCCCACTCCAGAGCTCCCACTTCCCTTCACCCGAAGGCTAGCTCTGGCTTCAGTTTTAAACACTAAGACTGAATTGAAGATTTTATTCTGTCACCCTAAAGGTTCTCCAATTCTACACCTAAAAAAGAATATTTCCCTTTTTATTTGCAGTTAATTCCATAAACGATGTTCTCCTTCATGGAATCAAATGTGATCCTTACTCTGCTGTAGAACTCATACTCCATTTCTCGGATCATATGTTTCACAACACATTTTAATAATTCAATTGGCTAGTTCGGAAAGTAAATTAAGTTCAGAGTTAAAAAATCACAATAATTTATTTTACAATTTAATATTGACACATTCATATTATCTCTTCATTTCTCCATATCTCAGAGTATGGAGAAAGATAGAGGGAACCACTCAAACATCATGAGAAATAAATAAAAAACACAAGTTTCATATATAAAAGAAAGTTCATACAATACTGATAAAAAAACAATACTCATCTGAAAACTCTTTCTCAAAGCAAATCCTTTGTAGCCTTTCCTTAGAAATGCAGGAAAAAGATATCTCTCACTTTTCTCCTTCTCCAACACTCTTACAGAAAGTTCACACTAAATCTCAACACAAAAACTCTAAAATATGAAAGAAAAATCACTAATTGACTCCAATATGGAAGTGGATTGGAATGATGTGGTGCAAAAAATGAAAGTAGAAGAGTGAAAAACATAGAGGAGCGCTTTTTCTGATGAAATTCGGCCCCAAATGGAGCCTAAGGTCAGTTCTCCAGAAGGTACCTCCAAAAACTCCTCAAAAAATCATCCAAATACATCAAAACTTCTAGAAACGGGTCTGCACCGCTTTTCGTGCCGTCGGCACTGGTCTAGCTCCATCAGCACTAAGTAAAAAATCTTCGCGTTAATTTGTTCTGCGCCGCCGGCGCTGCCGACGCTAAGCATTTCTTAAAAAACGTCTTTTTGACTCCAAGTTTCATCCTTTTTGCTTTAAGCCATAAAAATCAATAACCTGCAAGAAAACATCAAAATACCTTCCATTAAAGTGCAATATCATCAAAAATAGGTATAAAATATGGGTCTAAAAATACATATATTTTTGGTGTATCAAAATACCCCAAACTTGTTACTTGTCCTTAAGTAACTCCTTTACTACATAAAGAATATGACTTATGATAAAGACCATTAACTTTTAAACTTCCATATTTTAGTTTTCCAAATATAATAGTATAACTTAAGAAAAATTCAAAATAATTCCAGTTAATACTAAAGGTGTAAAGATATTCAACCAAAACAACTCCAGTTAATACTAAAGGAGTAAAGATATTCAATAATTAAGTCTAAGGTTTCTGATCCTCTATTTCTTTTAAGAAAAATTGCAATTTGTTATATTAAAGTCACTTAGCAAATTCATTTGAAAAAGAACTTCATAAAACTGTATTAATAATTAAGTTAACATTCAAATAAAAAGTTTCGAAAATGTGTTCAAGTTTTTTTCCTTAAGTTGATTCAAGTGAAGCCAATTTTTAATTAAGCAACTCCTCAAGCTTCTCTCCATATATTTTTTTCTTTTTCTTTTCTTTTCAGGATCATTTTTAATCCCCTTTTTCTTTTCTTTCTTTCTTTTCTTATGTTTTTTTTATATGTCAAGATTACTATATCTAGACAGCCTTTAATAATCTTGAACTTCATTATCCTCTTCTTAAAGTTGAAAACTTTTTACATTTCTTCAATTAACAAATTTATATTAACTTAAAGATTTCATAAAGTTTAATTCTTTTCTTTTTACATGAATCTTTTAAGATTTTTAATACTTTAAAAATACAAATTTCTTTTACTAAAAATAGAAAAACATAGTCTTATTCTCTTTTACCAATATCTTAGCCCCTATAATTAACCTTTATTATTGAAAATTTTTACTTAAATTTATTATATATTTGGAAACATAAATATAGTTATCCAAAGTTAACCTCTAATACCAAAGGTCATGTTAAATTTAAAATTTTAAAAATATAATTAGGTGAGGACAAATAAAATTAAGTTCTTTCTCTCTTTCTAAAAATGATTTTTCTTCTTCTCCCCCCCACCCCAAACTTAAAATTTTAAAAGATTTTTACATGAAGAGCTTTAAAATGAAGGGTAAAAGAAAGTATTAAATACATAAAAAAATTTTATACCTGTTGGAGATTTTGATTTTTGAAAATAAATTTTGAAAATACTGCAGGTGCTAAAATGAAAACTACAAGGCTAAAACCATTAAATTGCACATAATACATATAAAATTTACTGAGAAAGAGCTAATCACAAAACAGAACAAAGTGCTGAAAATAACAACAGAACTAAACTAAATTCTAAAAATGAAAACAGTCTTCCAAATTACAGTTTCACATAACATAACAAACAAAGTCTAAACAACATCACAACACAAACAATACAATCACGCAGTACAAACACAAACAAACAAACAAAAAGATCACTAGTCAATATCATTTTCGTCTTCATCTACATCCAACTTCTGTTGCTGATATGGAGTAAACACAGGGTCAACAAAGAACTGAACTGAATATTCTCCCCTCAGGTATTTAACTAAAGCATCATCATAAGCAGCATCATACTCAAATTTTGGCCGAATTAGATCATCAGTGTGAGCATTTCTGGCTTCCATATTATGCATCCTATAATCCATCCTCAAAATATCTCCCTGTTGTATCATCATCTGATCCAAAAGTTTTTTTGTTGCTGAGGTCACTAGAAGTAGGTCCATGTGAGGTAAAAGGAATATCCTTAGAAGTAGAAGGAATATCTCTAGCCTTACTGTCAGATCTCCAGTCAACATGAGATTCATATGTCTTGATGTTTGCAGACCCAATAGGTCTCTGAGGCTCAATCCTCTCCTCATCAGGTCTAAAATCAACTCCTTCCTGCTTATAAAGTGCGTAAATAAGAGAGGGGTGTGCCAATCCACCATAAGTCTCTCCGAGAGCAATAGATCGAGTGTTCATATAAACAATATAACCCACATTTATGTCCATAACTTGCTATACAATAGTTCAGGATGGCTCTATCTTTGGTCACCTCACTATGATGGTTTGTCAGAATTATTCTTCCAGAAATAAAATAATGTTAGGCCTTAGATACTACATTTGAACTAGTATGGGAAAGTTAACTTTAACTCCATTTTTTATTTTTCAAGCCCCTTTCTCGCTAATCAGAAAAGAAATAACTTCATCTAAAGCCTGATCTGTAACAGAAAAAAAATGATACTGACATCTATACACACCTTCTACAGAATAAAACTCATTTCTTTTCTTTGGAGTAAATTCTACTATTTTTCCACGAACAAATACATAATCATCAGAAGCTTCAAGAAGGTTGGCATAAAATTCCATTACAATCCCATCTATCGCATCGACAGTAAAATAACAGAAGTTTTCCCATTGCCGAACAATAATTAAACGTTCAACTTCTTCTCCTATATTTTTAAAACCTTGGTCCTGAATTACTTTCTTATTTTCACAAATACTATGAAATTGAGCACTGGCTATAAAGCTAACAAATCTCTATTCATCATATTCTACTTTTTTTTGTTCAATCTAGGTGCCACAAAAAATCTAGAAAATTTTAAAAAATCCGATTAAATTCTAAAATTCCAAAAATCAAAATGTAAAACATTTTAAACTTCAAATCACTATATAAGAGTTCATCACCAAAAGATTTTCTAAAAAATTTCTCAAAAAAATTTCCATCTTTTTGGATCCATGCAATGTGAGATAAATCCTTGCTGAAAATAAAAATTTTTTGGTTTAAAGTGTAGCTCTTACCTAGAGAAGATGAAATCCGTAATCTTTTAGCCTTTAAATCGCCTCAAATTCGACCACAATCAAGCCCTAGCGACCTAAACCGAAGGTTGAAGATGACTTAAGCGTAAAAATGGTGGACACAGTAAAAACTATGAATTTTTAGGGGTTAAAATCTGCTGTCGGGTCGAGGGCGCCATCGACGTCGATTCCAGCGCCGTCGGTGCTGAAGGGCCGAAATTTTCATATTTTGATTTTTTTTTAAAATTTTCAATTTCTTATCGACTTATTCCAAGTTTTTGGGTATTTTAAACACAAATTTTTATCTAACAATAATTCACAAAACAAAACATTTCACCAACACTAATTTTCACAAACAACAACAAATTAACTTTTATATATGAAAGCACACTTTTTACAAACACAATTTTTAATTATACAATCACACATATTAAACAAACTAATTATAGATCAGCGTCAAAATCAAGCCACAACACTAAACGCTATCACAAAACTATACACACAATAAAAGTTCAGAATTCTAAAGCAAAAAAAAAAAAAAAACAAACCAAACCAAATTAAATCCACACAATTACACTAAATATATATAATGTTCTAAAATAGATAGAGAATTTAATGTCTTCAATTATTACGCCTCTTTTTCAGTGCTTTCTCCTCCTCTGATATCTCCCATGATTAGTAATGAACATATAAGTTGTAGAAGGATCGGTACAGGAATTGATCTGTCAAATTTTCTTCGATCCACCCATTTTCCTTAAACATCCGAACTAATCCTGCTTCAAAACTTCCAGTGTGATCAAAATTTTCTTTCATTCTCCAATCTAGGTGATCAAAAAGGTATTTAAGATCTCCTACTATATTCATAATACTCTGAAGTTCCCTTTCAATTTTCTTCAATTTCTTTTCCAAAGCAAGCAAACTTCCAACTATTGGTGGTATTAATGGAGTAGAAGCATGTGAAGATTGATCTATGATGGCTTCTAATACTTCATTTCCATTTCCACAATAATTCTCATCTATAATATTTATGGGCTTCCAAGGTAATAAAGTCTTTTCCCAACTTTCATATGGAACTTGGGCTTGACTGCAAATCAAAAAGATGGTAGATGGATGCCCAAGTCCATAAATTGGTCCATTAGTAAGGATACCCAAAATATATTTAAATATAATAGACCCTATATCAATGAGTTTTTCCATTTGAATGCAGTAGTTTAAAATAACACATTTATTTGTGAATAAACTAATTTTCATACTAGGGAGTAATTTTGCAATAATAAAGAAATGCCATTTCTTAAAAATTAGATTAAGTAATGAAGTGGAGAAACTAACATATCCTTCATCTCGTATCTCCCACATATCACTTTCATCCGTCAGAATATTATACACGTCTTGCATCAAATCTCGTGTAGAAATGAAATTTGTATAATGACAGATTGGAATGTTGTCTATCATTTACAATTCATTAATCCTTACAGAAGTAAATGATACAACCTTACCTCGTACGAAGACAAGACCTTGAGTAATTCCATGTAAGTTTGCATAAAACTCTTTCACCACAAGTTCGACAACCGCAGACGTAGTGTAACACAGAACTTCCCAACGCCTTTGCAAAATGATTTTATCAATCAGACCAGTAGGATTGATCACTCCATGATTAACAAATCCTCTTTCCTTGATCAACTCCTCTTCATAATAACTTTATCGTATAATCATTGCGCGTCGAAACTAATAACTTTCTTTTGTTAAAAACTCCATACTTAAAAGTTTTTCTAGAATTGGAAGCCATGGAATCCAAAAATAGGAAGTTACTAGGCTTCCAAGGAAGTTTCTAGGCCTTTTTAAACTCGTCTCGGCAGTTATTATGAAGTGAAATCAAGCTAAAACCTGCCAAAAGTCATCTAAAACTGTCCAACCACACTTGGTCCCATCGGCGCTCCCAATTGGTGCTACCGGCGTTGATTTTTGTTATCTAGGGCGCAGTCGACGCCCATTCTGGCGCCGTTGACGCCAATCGCCAAAATTACGATTTTTGTTTTTTTCTTCAATTTGATTCCACATTTTCCTCCAATGCCAATATTTGACTTAATTTATAGTAAATGCAATTGTGTAGGATTATTATATACTAATATATAAGACACTTAACAATGTAAATAGTAATACATAGCAATATAAGTATGGGTTGCCTCACACAAAGCGCTTGTTTTAACGTCGTCAGCCCGACATACCATTTATTTAGTTGGGTTGACTTAACATTCAAACTTCTTTAAATTGAGGTATGTGCCCTTCATAATAATGTTTGAAATGATGCCCATTAACTTTAAATATCTTTCCAGTGTTAGGATCTTTAATAACAACAATTCCATAATGATAGAGTTTAATCACTTTAAATGGTCCTAACCATCTGGATCTTAGTTTTCATGGAAATAATCTCAATCTTTTATTATATAGTAGAACTTCTTGTCTAGTTTTCTAATTTCTTCTTAACAATCTTTCTATCATCCCATATTTTAATTTTCTATATAT
This sequence comes from Phalaenopsis hybrid cultivar, assembly GCA_002079205.1. Taxonomy (NCBI): domain Eukaryota; kingdom Viridiplantae; phylum Streptophyta; class Magnoliopsida; order Asparagales; family Orchidaceae; genus Phalaenopsis; species Phalaenopsis hybrid cultivar. Next base: position 72,332 of record JXCR01085207.1, on the reverse strand, counting down.
TTTCGCATTATCATATGCTTTATTTCTAATCTCCTCAAGTTCATTGAGTTGCAAAAATCTTTTCTCACCAACATCCTTTAAATTAAAATTAAATTCTTTAATTGTGGATTCTTGATATCAGATGGTAGAATGTCACTCACAATATAGTTTACTATATCAACATACCACGGTACATCCATTTCATCAATACTATATAAATGTTCATCAGGGAAATTTTCTAAAATTGCATTTGCAAAATTAGTTAATATTTCTATTTTTATTCTAGACAAATGATCAGCTATTTGATTATCATTTTCCTTTCTATCTACCACAGTAAAATCAAACTCTTGCAATAGAAGTATCCATCTAATTAATCTTGGTTTAGCATCCTTCTTTTGCATTAAATATTTAATAGCAGAATGATCTGTATGCATTATACATTTATTTCCAATTAAATAGGATCTGAATTTATCAAAGGCATAAACAATAGCTAGTAACTCTCTTTCAGTAGTAGTATAATTAATTTGAGCATTATTTAGAGTTTTACTAGCATAATATATAACTTTTAAAACTTTATCGTGCCTTTGTCCTAATACAACCCCAATAGCATAATCACTAGCATCACACATTATTTCAAATGGTTTCTCCCAGCTAGGTGGTACTACTATAGGTACAGTGATTAATTTTTTCTTTAATAATTCAAATGTTGTTATGCATTCCTCATTAAAATCAAATTTCGTATCTTTTTCTAAAAGTTGGTATAGGGGTTTAGTTTTTTTCTTAATTTTTTTTATGTAGTACCTATAAAAACTAGCATGTCCTAGAAAATTTCTCACCCCTTTAACACTATTAGGAGGTGGTAATTTTTCTATAACTTTGACTTTTGCAGGATCTACTTCCATGCATTTTTCAAAAATTTTATACCCAAGAACAATACCTCATGCAACCATAAATTGACATTTTTCTAATTTAATACTAGGTTAATTTTTTTACATATCTCCAAAACTTTTTCTAAATTGTTAAGGCATAACTCAAATGAAGTCCCAAATACAGAAAAATCATCCATAAAAATTTCCATTCCATGCTCTATAAAATTGTTAAAAATTGACATCATGCATCTTTGAAATGTTGCAGGCGCATTGCATAGTCCAAAAGGCATTCTACAAAAACCAAATGTTCCATATGGGCTTGTAAGCATTGTTTTCTCTTGATCCTCTAAAGCAATTGGAATTTGTTGATATCCGATATATCCATCTAAAAAGTAATAGTATTTGTTTCGAGCCAATCTATCCAGCATTTAATCTAGAAAGGGCAAAGGAAAGTGATCTTCTCTGGTGGCCATATTTAGTTTTCTATAGTCAATACAAATTTGCCAACTTACTTATCTTATTGGTATTAATTCATTTTTCTTGTTTTCTTCAACAATCAATCTTCCTTTCTTCAGAACACAGTGAATTGGGCTTACCCAAGCACTATCTGAAATAGGATATATAATTCCATCATCTAACCACTTTAAGATCTCTTTTTTAACAACTTCTTTCATTATTGGGTTTAATCTTCCATGAGGATCTGCTTTAGGTTCATACTGTTCATATAATAAAATTCAGTGCATAGAAATTGAATGACTAATTCCTTTAATATCTTCTAAAGTCCATCCAAAAGCCTTTTTATACTTTTTCAACATCTCTATCAAATTTTGCTCCTGAATTTTAGTTAACTCAGAAGATATAAAAACAAGCAATGTAGATGACTCTCCTAAAAACACATATTTTAAATGAGCAGGTAATATCTTCAATTCAAGTTTAGGTTATTTAATACTTGAAGGAATAAGATTTTTACTATCATTTTCTAGCAAGTCTAATGCTTCAAAATTGCCCTAAATATAATCTGAATCTTCTTCTTTTACTTCATCTTCAGTATCAAAAGTTTCTCCTTGCTTTAATTTATCCTTGAATTCATTCTTAAACTGCTCATTACTTAGATAATTAGCTACTTCCATCCTGAAACATTCATTATCTTTTTTTATTGCAAGATATTTCACAACTTTTTCTATATTAAATTTCAATTCTTCATCATTAAATCTCATCATTAATTCTCCTTTTTTCATATCTATTATAACTCTCCTTGTTGCAAGAAATGGTCTCCCTAAAATAATGGGAATCTATTTATCTTCCTCCATATCCAATACTATAAAGTCTACAGGGAAAATAAATTTATCCACTTTTATTAGCACATCTTCTATAACTCCTTTTGGATAAGTTATTGATCAATCAACTAACTGAAGAGCTATAGTAGTAAGGGAAATTTCTCCCAAATCTAAATGTTTAAAAATTGATAAAGGCATAATATTGATACTCGCTCCTAAATCACATAGTTCTTTTCCGTAAAACTTTTCTCCAATTGCACAAGGTATAGTAAAACTACCAGGATCTTTTAATTTTTCAGGTAGTTTTTTTTTTGAATAATAGCCACTACACTCTTCAATAAGTGCAACGGTCTCATGATCTGTAAACTTTCTTTTCTTGTTTAATACATCATTCATAAATTTAGCATAACAACATTTGTTCCAAAGCCTTAACAAAAGGAATATTTATTGTTAACTTCTTAAGGATTTCCAAAATTTTTGTAAATTTTTTATCTTTATTCTTCTATTTCAATCTTAGAGAAAATAAAGGTAATGATTTTTCTATAGGTCTCTGTGTTTGTTCATTTTCCTGTTGATCATTTTCCATTTCTTTCTTTTCTTCATCAACTTTAGTTTCTCTTTCGATCCTTGTTTCAACTTCTTTTTATCTTCGTAATTGAATAGCTTTAATTTGCTCTTTATTTTGATCTTTTAGATTAACTTCCACAGTACTTGGAAGAATTCTAGAAAGTCTATTACTATGTACAGTAACAATATGTCCTAATTGATTTTCAATATTTCTAATAGCAACCCCTTGATTCTATATTTGATTTCCCATATTCAACATTACTTCTTCCATTGTCAACTTTATTTCCTTAACTTGTGGGTTAGGGTTGGAGTTAAATCCCGGAGGATAATAAGGTCGAAAATTAGGATTTCCTTGATTGTTCAAATTTTTGGATAAATTCACCAAATTATTATACTTATTCTAACTAAAATTAGGGTGATTTTTCCAACCAGGGTTAATATAGTTAGAATAAGGATAATTATTTCGATTATTTATAACATTTAAAGTTTCATAAGATGATTGAGTATCAATAATCTGTCCTAATGAATTCTCCTCTAATTCTGGGGTTACTTGAGAATAATTCCTTCCCATTTGATCAATCTGTTAGAAATAGCATCAATTTGAGATGCCAAAATAGACATTGCATTAGAATCATGAATACTAGCTAATCTCTTAGGATTTACCCTTTCAGAGAGCCATTGAAAATTATTAGTAGCCATTTCTTCATTTAAATAATATGCTTCATCAAAAGGTTTTGACATTAATGAACCACCTGCAGCAGTATCGATAATAGACCTCAGTGATCCTACTAATCCATTGTAAAATGTTTGAATTATTAACCAATCTGGTAAAGCATGATTTGGACATTTCCTAAGAAGATCTTTAAATCTTCTCAGGCTTCATATATTGATTCCTCTTCAAACTGATAAAAAGATGTAATATCATTTCTAAGATTAGCAGTTTTTGAGGGTGGAAAATATTTAGCCAAGAATTTTTGTGATACTTCTCCTCAAGTTCTAATAGATCCAGATACTAGCAAATTTAACCAAGTCTTGGCTTTATCCCTTAATACAAAAAGGAAAAAGTCTAAGCCTAACAGCATCATTAGACATTCTGTCATATTTAAATGTAGCACAAATTTGAAGAAAACTAGCAAGATGTAAGTTAGGATCTTCAGTAGGTGATCCTCCAAACAGATTATTTGGTACCATTTTGATAATAGTAAGTTTAAGCTCAAATGAATTAGCAACAACATCAGGATTTTGAATAGTCAAGTGAAGTTCATCTGCTGTCTGATTCACATAAACTTTTAAACGTCTTTGTCAATTTTCATTTATTGGATTATCTAATTTATTCGCCATTTCTTATAAATTCTTAATTTCTCTTTATTGTTTTCAAATTTTTCTAAAAGTACGTTCTAATTCTGAATCATAAGGTACTAAACCTTCAGATCCAATATTTCGCATAAGCAAATAAAGCAAGCAAAGTGAAACACTCTAATGAAAAAAAATATATATTTTTTATCTTTAGTTTTTTTTATTTTTTAATAATAATAATTTTTTTATTGTATATATATTATCTCAAAATTTCCTAATTTGTTAAAATTATTTTATTCAACTATTACCTTCCCCACGCAACGACGCCAAAAACTTGATTTGACTTTTGTTGCGATAGATTGTGTAAAATTTAATTAAATATAATCAATTAATATTAAGATTCTACGCAAGTATACGTATCGTTATCAAGTAATAATGAACTTTCTATTTAATCCCAAAATATCGATCCTACGAGCAAGGTTTAAATTGGAAATGACAAATTTGCTAAGAAATTCACACAAAGTCAATTGAAATCACTGTCAGTTTAAATTAGAAATGATAAATTTGCTAAGAAATTCACAGAAAGTCAATTGAAATCACTGTCACTAATTTCCGAGATGTAATCAAAATTAAATTTCTAAACTATTATCAAATCAAATATGCAAAATTTAAAACAGTAAATATTAATCTATTAACTATGTTTATGTAATGGAGATTCTTATATGAAAAAGCATCCTTCCCACTACAATGAGGCTATGGTAAAATGAGATGAGATAAATGTTCATACAATGTATTGTGCCAAATATTTTTAATTCTCTACCTTGATACAGTGCATAGAAAATCATTGGCTAATCTCAGTGTTTAGTCCTTAAATCCTTGACTAGGCTAGGAGTATACCGACTCCCACTTCAGAGCTCCCACTTCCCTTCACCTGAAGGCTAGCTCTCGCTTCAGTTTTTAAACACTAAGACTAAATTGAAGATTTTAGTCTTTACCCCTAAAGGTTCTCCAATTCTACACTCAACAAAGAATATTTTCCTATTTATTTGCACTTAATTACATAAACGATGTTCTCCTTCATGGAATCAAATGTGATACTTACTCTGTTGTAGAACTCATACTCCATTTCCCGAATTATATGTTTCACAACACATTTTAACAATTCAATTGACCAGATCGAAAAGTAAATTAAGTGCGAAGTTAAAAAATCATCATTATTTATTTTATAATTTAATATTGGCACATTCATATTATCTCTTCATTTCACCATATCTCAGAGTAGGGAGAAAGATAGAGGGAACTACTTAAACTTCATGAGGAAGAAATAACAAAACACAAATTTCATATATAAAAGAAAGTTCATACAACACTGATAAACAACCAATACTTATCTGAAAACTCTTTCTCAATACAAATCCTTTGTAGCCTTTCCTTAGAAATGTAAGAAGAAGATATCTCTCACTTTTGTCCTTCTCCAACACTCTTATAGAGGTCGGTTCTCCAAGAGGTGCCTCCAATAACTCTTCAAAAAATCGTCCAAATACATCGAACCTTCTAAAAACGGGGTCTGCACCGCTGTTGGCACCGTCGGCACTGGTATGACGCTGTTGGTGCTGAGTAAAAATCTTCGTGTTATATTGTTATGCACTGTCGGCACTACCCTTTATGCTATCGGTGCTGAGCATTTGTTCAAAAACATCATTTTGACTTCAAATTTCATCCCTTTTGCTTTCTTTTTTCTTTAAGCCCTAAAAATTAACTACCTGCAAGAAAACATCAAAATACCTTCCATTAAAGTGCAATATCATTAAAAATAGATATAAAATATGGGTCTAAAAATGCATATATTTTTGGTGTATCATTATATAATAAAACGAGTTGTCCAAGTTTAAATTTTGTTTTATTATCTTCCGACCAAGGATTTTCTTTTTATTATCTTTCGACCAAGCAATTTTTTTTTATAAATCTTAGCATTTTCATAAGATTCATTTTGATCTCTTTGAGCTCGTTTAGTTGTAATAATTGCTTCTCGCTAGTATCTTTTAAATTAAAATTAAATTATTTAATAGCCCAATAAACTATGCTCCAATTCTACTAGTAAGTGAGAAGTCTTTCAAAAAATAAGTCTATATCGAGACACTTCTATAGGAGTTTTATAAGCTGTTCTGTAGATCCATAATGCAGTATCTAATCTAGCCGACCAATCCACTTTGTTAGGATTACAATCTTTTCTAAGATTCTCTTACTTTCATAGTTAGATAATTCTGCTAGACCACTAGTTTGAGGATAATAAGCAGTGCAGATCCTAAGTTTAATATCAACCAATTTTTCAATTATTTTATTCCTGAAATGAGATCCCTATCTGCAATGATTACACTTGGTATTCCATTTCTTGTAAAAATATTTTTAATTAAAAATTTTGAAACACTTCGAGAATCACATCGACGTAAAGCAACTGCTTCGATCCATTTGGAAACATAGTCTATTGCAATTAATATATATAAGTTTCCAAAAGAGACTACAAATGGTCCCATAAAATCCAATCCCCAAAAATAAAAAAAATTCAACTTCCAATGTAAAATTTAAGGGCATTTCATTCTTTTTTGAAACATTTCCTACTCGCTGACAATAATCACGTGTTTTTATATATTTATTAACATCCCTAAATAGAGTGGGCCAATAAAATCTTGATTATACAATATTATATGTGATTCTATCAATTACAAAATGCCCCCCAAATTTAGAATCATGACATTTTTGAATAATTTTTCAGTTTCTTTATATGGTACACATCTTTAAATAACTTAATCTTTACATTGCTTATACAAATATGGGTTATCTCAAAAGTAAAATATTGTATCATGAATAAATTTGTTCTGTTGTTGCATTTTTGATCCATACGGCAAAAGACCACTAACAATAAAGTTCACTATATCCACATACTACGATACACGTCATTCATTAATAGTGTATTGTTGTTCATCTGGAAAATTTTTGTTAATTTCACTTTTAAAATTAAATGATTTTTTCTTACTCTAGTGTAGTTAAATGAATAACTATTTGATTATCTGATCCCTTCCTATCTACTACCAAAAAATCAAATTCTTGCATCAAAAGGTTCCATCTAATTAATCTTGGCTTTGTATCTATCTTTTGCAGAGTGATCAATATGCACAATATGTTTAGCTCAAATGAGATATGATCTGAACTTATCAAAAACATAGACAATTGCCAATAACTCTTTTTCAGTGGTGGTATAGTTAATTTAAGCTTCATTCAGAGTTTTTCTTGCATAATATATAACTTTAAAAATTTTGTCATATCTTTGCCCTAAATAGCTTTGATTGCATAATCATTAGCATCACACATTAGCTCAAATGGTTTCACCGAATTAAGTGAAACTATTACAGGAGCAGTAATTAATTTTTCCTTCAATAATTCAAAGGCATTCTTGGTTAAAATCAAATTTTGCATCTTTTTCTAATAGTTGGCGTAGGGGCTTAGCAATTTTCAAAAAATCTTTAATGTATTGACTATAGAAACCAACATATCCTAAAAAAGTTCTAACCCCTCTCACTGTAGTAGGAGGAGGTAGTTTAACTATAACTTGAATTTTTGTTGGATCTAATTCTGTACTATTTTTAGAAATTTTATATCCAAGTACAATTCCTCTTGCAACCATAAATTGACATATCCCCCAATTCAATACTAAGTTTGCCTTTTCACGTCATTCTAAAACTTTATCTAATGATTTAAACAAAATTCAAATGAAGTTAACATTGAAAAGTCATCCATAAAAACTTCTATTACTTTTTCAATTAAGTTGCAAAATATAGATATCATACATCTTTAAAATATTGCATGTGCATTACATAAACCAAAGGGCGTTCATCTAAAAGCAAAAGTAACATAAGGAGTAGTAAATGTTGTCTTTTCTTGATCCTCATGAGCAATAAGAATTTAATGATAACCAGTATATCCATCCAAAAAGCAAAACTATTTGTGCGCAGCTAGCCTATCCAACATTTTGTTCATAAAAGGTAAAGAAAATTGACCTTTCCTAGTGGCAGAATTTAATTTTCTATATTCAATACAGATTCACTAACTAGTGACTTGTCGTGTTAGTATTAATTCTTCTTTCTCATTGACAGCAGTAGTCACACCCCCTTTCTTTGGAACGTGGTGAATTGGACTGACCCAAACACTGTCTGAGGTAGGATAGATAATTCAGGCGTTTAACCATTTTAAAATTTCTTTCTTAACTATTTCTTTAATTATAGGTTTAATCTCCTTGAGGATCAGCTTTAAGTTCATGATGTTCTTCTAATAAAATTCTTTGTATAGAAATCAAAGGTCTGATTCTTTTGATATCAGCTAATGTCCATCCAAAGACTTTCTTATATTTTCTTAAAATCACTAATAAATTTTGTTATTGTAGTTCAGTTAAATCTCCTAAAAAAGACATATTTTAAATGTGTAGGGAGTATTTTCATTTCAAGTTCAGGAGGTGTTTAAATTGAAGAAATAAGATTTTTATTATTTTTTGTAGTGTCTAACAACTCAAATCTTTCCTGAACATAATCTAAATCTTCATTACATATTTCAATGGACTTATCTTGCATTTTATTCTCATCTTCATGTTTCAAATTTTCTTTTTTCTTTTTCTCTTCAAATCTTTTTTTGTAAAATGATCCTTACTCAAATAATCATAAATTTCCATCCTGAAGCATTCATCATCTTTTCCTTTTGTTGGGCATTTCATGGATTTTGATATATTAACTATAACTTCTTGATCATTGACTCTCATGGTTAACTTACCTTTTTGAATGTGTATCATAACTCTTCCAGTTGCAAGAAAATGTCTCCCTAAAATGATTGGAATTTCTTTATCTTCCTCCATATCTAACACAATGAAGTCCACAGGAAAAATAAATTTATCAAAATTTATTAATACTTCTTCTACAACTCCTTAGGATAGATGATCCAACGATCAACTAACTTAAAGTTTGAAATAGTAGGGGAAATCTCTTCTAAGCCTAACCTTATGAAAATGGATAGAGGCATAAGCTTAATACTGGCTCCCAAATCACGTAAAGATGATCCAACGATCAACTAACTTAAAGTTTGAAATAGTAGGGGAAATCTCTTCTAAGCCTAACCTTATGAAAATGGATAGAGGCATAAGCTTAATACTGACTCCCAAATCACGTAAAGCATTTCCAAAAAAACTTTTGTCTATAGCACAAGGAATGGTAAAACTACTAGAATCTTTAAGTTTTTCAAGAAGCTTTTTTTGAATTGTAGAGCTGCACTCTTCACTAAGTGAAACTGTCTCATTTTCTGTAAACTTCCTTTTTCTATTAAGTATATCCTTCATAAACTTTACATAGCTTGGCATTTATTCCAGGGCTTCAACAAATGGAATGTTTATGGTTAGTTTCTTAAATATTTTCAAGAATTTTGAGAATTATTTATCCAATTTTTTCTTTCTCAATCTTTAAGGAAATGGAGGTAGTGGTTTTTCTATAGTAGTTTTCATTAGTTTAATAAGATATTATAAATTGTGAGGAAGTTCTTCATCATACTTCTTAATTTTCACCCCTTCTTTCTCGACTTCAATCTCTTTTAAAAATTTGTCCACTTCTTAGTTATATAGCTTTATTTTCCTCTTTATTGTGGTCTTTAGGATTAATCTCACTAGTATTAGGAAGAGTTCATTGAGGCCTATTGCTAAGTGCAGTAGCAGTATGTCCCAACTGATTCTACATGTTTCTAATTGCCGCTCACTTACATTATAATTGATTACCCATTCGTAATACCAAATCTTCCATAGAAAATTTCTTCTCCTTAAATTGTGAATTGTTGTTAAAGCCTGGAGGATAATAAGGTCTATTGTTAGTATTTCCTTAATTGTTTACATTTCCAAAAGGGTTCGTTTGATTTTTCCCTTATTGCGGATTTATATAATTAGAGTTATTGTTATTCTAACTTAAATTAGGGCGTTTTCCCAACCAGGATTGTAATAAGTAAAATAGTGATTCTTTGGTCAATTATTTATTGCATTCAAAGTTTCATATGATGATTGGGAATCTATCATTTGCCTAAATTAATTTTCCTCAACCACCTGAGGTGTTTGAGATAAATTCATTCCAAATTGATCTAACTTCTCGTATATTGCAGCAAATTGAGAAGCCAAAATAGAAATTTTGTCAGAGTCATGAACACTGGCTACTCTTTTTGGATTTACCCTTTCAAAAGGCCATTGAAAATTGTTAGTAATCATCTCTTTAATTAGCTAATATATTTCATCGAAAGGTTTTGAAATTAATTATCCACCAACAACATTGTCAATAATAGTTCTAAGAGATGCCACTAATCTATTATAAAATGTTTAAATTATTAACTAATCTGGTAAAATATGGTGTGGACACTTCCTAAGAAGATCTTTAAATCGTTCCTAAGCATCATATATTAATTACCCTTCAAAATGACAAAAAGATGTAATATCGTTTCTAAGCTTAGCAGATTTTGATGATGCAAAATATTTAGTAAAAAATTTCTGAGATATTTCTCCCCAAATTCTTATAGATCCAAGTGCTAAAAAGTTTAACCATATCTTAGCTTTGTCCCTCAATGAAAAAACAAAGTCTAAGTCTTACAGTTTCATTCGACACTCCATCACATTTAAATGTATCACACAATTCTAGAAAACTAGCAAGATGTAAATTACAATCTTCAAATGGTGTTCCCCCAAACTGATTATTTTGTATCATTTGGATAATAACATGTTTAAGTTGAAATGAATTAGCAACTGCAATAGAAGTTTTTATACTCAAGTGAAATTCATCTACTACAGGATTATCATAGTCTCTTAATAGTCTATGTACATATGTTCATTTTCAATACTTTGATTATTTAAATTGTTTATCATTTTGTTAATTTTTTTTGTCTTCAAAACTTTCTTATAGTTCATTCTAATTCTGAATTGTATGGCATTAATCCCTTGATCCTAATCTTCACATACGCAAATACAATTAACAATTATAAAAATAAGCGCTCACACAAGAACGTACANTCTAAGGAAAGGTAGATCAACAAGATCTCCTTTCAACAATAATTCTAAATGGGGAGTGGTACAAGTATCAATGATGGGGTTCTGAGTATGGAGGCCAGCCTTAGCAAGCCAATTGACAGGTCTGTTACCCTCCCTAAAAGTATGAGAAAGGGACAGCTTTATCTTCAAGCTCAAGGTTTGTATACCAGTGATCCACTGAATTAGATACCAAGGGGCAGATATCCTTCCTTCAAGGATGTTAAGTAAGATCATGGAGTCAATTTCCACCATTAAAAGATTCCAACTGCACTTTATGGCCAAGAAAACAACCCAATAAACAGCTTGAGCTTCAACTTCAAGAGGGTCTTCAGCCTTGGCAGGAGACTGAAAATATAGTATGCATTCACCTCTAGTATTTCTGAAAACCCCTCCAAAGCAGCATTAGGAGAAATGAAGCTACCATCAGTATTGACTTTGACCCAACCCATAGAAGGACAATTCCAGTGAACAAGGATAGTTTGAAATTTCCTTGAACCAATGAGGGAGGATGTGCATAGGATTTCAGGAAGTTTCCTATGACAGCGCAATTTCTGTAAATAGTTGTAACAGTGAGTGGCAATGGCATTGGCATCCCAATGGACCTCATCAAATTTCAGCTTATTTCATGCCATCCAAACAAACCAGGCCATGATACAAGGTATGGGAGGGAGATGTTGGTCCTGCCAGTCTTTCCAGCTTAAATAAAACACATCCCATGACAGCTGGATGGTATTTAGTTTTAGTTTGGGTAACAAAATGTTCCAAACCTGCTGAACTTGATAGCATTTAAAAAATAAGTGGGGGAAGGATTCCTCCTCACATTTACACAGGCAGCATCTTGAAGGGTCTCTCAAACCTTTTAAATTTAAAATATCATCAGTAGGAATGAAGCCATAGAAGAGCTTCCAAGAGAAGAAGGCCATGGAAGGAGAAAGAAACCTGTTCCACACACATTTAGTCCAAGAGGTCTCTTGTTGAGGAAAGCAAAAATTAGAAATGGAAGCTGAAAATGCCTGGGAAACCTTCTTCTTCACAATAAGTTTGTCCTTCCTAGATCTGTCAATGGGTTTTTTCAATATAGTGTTAACTAATCTGTTATCAAGGATATTCTGAAGAGCTTTCTGGTTCCATTCATTAGCAGACCAAAGGTCAGCCACCTGTGCTGTGGCGTTGAATTGAGAACCAGTTGGATGAGGGATTAAGCCTTGTCCAGTCCAGTTATCAAGCCACACATTGAGTCTGCCTTCCCCAATATCCCAAATGAAGAGCTGTTCAGCCTTTGTTCTCATCTTCAACATATTCTTCCAAGTTCTAGAATCCCCCAATCTGTTGATCACAAGAGAAGGATGCTGATCTTTGCAGTATTTCCCTTTCAAAAATTTTGCCCAAATTGAAGTCTGTGCTCTAAACATAACCCAAAGTTTTCAAAAATTAGTTTGGGAAATCTGCTTGAAAATTTTAAACCTCAGACCTCCAGCTCTAGCACTGCCACAAATTCTTTGACATCTCACCCAATGCACTTGCTTTCTCTGGCCTGCCCACAGAAATCTATTGAAAGTTCTTTCAAGTGAGGTTTGGATGGATTTCTTCATAACAGAAACTTGAGATAAATAAGATGGGAGAGCTACCAAGATGGTTTTAAGGAGAGTAATGCTTCCCCATTGGAAAGAAAAATATTGGACCAGCTGTTGAGTTTATCTTGGACTTTAAGAAGAATATCATCAAACTGGACTTGCCTAGTCCTCCCTTTAATCAGTAAGGTACCCAAGTATTTCAGAGGTAGAGAACTGGAGCAAAAGCTAGTGAAATCTGAAATCCAGTGTTTGATTTCAGGCTTCACCCTTTTACTGAAGCCAACCTAGCGTTTCTGTTTATGAAACTTCATCCCAGAGCAATCTTGAAAGTTCTCCAGACATTGAGAAAACAATTTGACTGTGGGTTTAGTTGCTTTTGCAAATATAATAATATCATCAGCAAAGGCTAAGTGGTTAACTGCAATGTTAGATCTGTGGCTATATAAAGAGCGAGGAGCTTTGGCCATAAGCTGATTCAGCAGTTTAGATAAGTAATGAAATACAAGTATGAAGATAGTAGGGGATAAGGGGTCACCTTGCTTGATGCCTCTAGTAGCAGTGAAGAAACCATGAGACTTCCCATTAATGAAAATAGATTGATGATTATTTGTCAGCCACCTTAGGATCAAGGAAATAAAGGATTGAGAGAAACCCTTAGCAGACAACACCTCCACAATCAAGTCCCAGTTAATGGTATCATATGCCTTTTGGATATCAAGTTTGAAAATAAGATTACCTTCTCTACACTATTTGTCCAAGTCCAGAACTAGTTCTTGAGCCAAGAGAACATTTTCCACTATGCTTCTTCTTTGCATAAAGGCTGATTGATTTTCACTGATAAGATGAGGTAAATGAGGCTGCAATCTGTTGGAAATGATTTTGCTAATAATTTTGGACAAAACATATGTGAGATTAATTGGCCTAAACTGATCCGAAGAGATCTTGGAATTGTTATTGGGGATTAATGTATGGTAGAGAAGTTAAAGTAGTTAGGCAAATTCATCCCTTTGAAGAAGCTTTGTACTGCCTCAATGACATCCCCCTTGATGATCTTCCAAGCTTTTTTTGTAGAAATCAGCTGAGAATCCATCTGGGCCTGTAACTTTGGAGCTGTCAATTGAGTTCAGGGCTGACCAAATTTCCAATTCCCTAGGGATAGAATCCAATTTCAGATTTTTGTATATCCCTGATCAAATAGATATTGCTGGATTGGCATTCTGGTGAATGGAGGTTGAATGAATAAAGTTTGAAAATACTGGATGGCACTTGCTGCAATTAAGTCTTCAGAATGTATCCAATGCCCTAATGGATCTTTAAGCTTGTGAATGGTATTGCATCTCCTCCTATAGTTGATACAAGAATGAAAGTACTTAGTATTTCTATCCCCTTCACAGAATCTGGTTTTTGCATCCTTTTGAGCATAGAATTCCTTCTGCATACAAATAGCATTCGCCAGCTTTTCATTAGCCAGCAATAAATTTAATTCAGTATCTGGAATGTTCTCAAGCCTAGCCTCCATTTAAATCACTTCCTTATTAGCCTCCTTAACTCTCAAGTTAACATCTCCCACCACATTCCAGTTCCACTTAGATAAATGTTTGCCAATCTTTTTTTGCAACAACCAAAGTTTGATCAGGGGGTTAGAATGATGGCTATATCTCTACCCCAAGGATATTTGATTAAGAAAATCAGTATGAGAGGACCACATGTTGAGATATCTAAAGCTGGCTTTGAGCTTGACAGGAGATGCAAAAATAGTGATGAGTAAAGGCCTATGGTCAGAGCCTGTCATACTGAGATGTTGGACAGAGGTGTGTAAAAATTCATTCAGCCATAGAGAATTAACTAGGATTCTATCCAATCTTTCCCATAAAGGTCCTCTCCTCCAAGTAAACTTGGGTCCAGTGAAACCAAGTTTAAATAAGCCAGCCAAGCTGATGTTGCCATTTAAGATATTTATAGAATTAGAATTAGGAGGATTGCCTCCTAATTTTTCAGAAGGGCCAGAAATGGAGTTGAAATCCCCCCCCCCCTCCATGAGCCAAAGTGAATTACAGGAATTGCTGATATTCTGAATACCCTCCCACAGCTCCACTTTGGCTCTAGGAGAGCTTCCAACATA